>JAQFZO010003404.1:0-10038 GCA_034695885.1 Geophilus flavus | reverse complement strand
GTGCATCGAGGGGATGTTAGATACAAGTACTTACTAAACTATCCCGAAGTCATTTACCATTCGGGTTTTGAATTTGTTATGATTTTGTTTTGTGTCAGGACGTGTATGGACTTCGTTGCCGCTAACTACCTTAAATATTATAACTGCTACTACTACTACATTTACCATTTTAAAGAAAATTCTGGTTGCACTAATTTTTTTAAAAATCAGGCCCTTGAAGTCAATCAGGTATAGCTCCATTACAACTTTTTTCGAGGCTCACCGAGACCCATACATCCAATTTAGAAAAGTTTGCCAATAAATCCAACTTCCTAAATCCGTTTAGTTTTTAATTTTATCCCATCTGGTTCTCGAGTTATTGAAAAAATTGTGAAAACCCAGTTTTGGAGATTTCTAATTTTTTTCTCCAACATTTTTTCACCAAATCTCAAATACCATAAAACGACAGCTCTGGTGGATCTTTAAATCATCCTGAGTCAGTTTTTTAATATTCATTAAACCCTTACAGAAATTAAAGTTTTTCTTACCATCAAGAGACTCGATATTCCAATTTTTTAGCACGCAGTTGTATATTTACACACAAAAAAAAAAATTTTGTAAATATTTACAAAAAAAAAACACTGAAATTCTGCAATAATTTTCAAAAATTCAAAAATTTTACAAAATTTTTCAGCTGGGATGTTTTTTTCGGTTGTTTGATAAAGTTCTCAAAAGTTGTTTCTACATCTAGTTCCGGATTGAATTTAATTAATTGCAATTATTCTTTGATATTAAATGTTATTTCTGCAGATTTTTATGAAGTTTGTAAGGATTTATGGTTATTTTTTTACCTTTCTGTCTTTTACCCCGTCGAATTCTGACGGGGCAAAGAAACGCCATCTTGATTCTTGAACTAAACACAGGAAATTGGAAAAGGTGGTTTGGTTTGTTTGTGATTTAACTTCGAGTAGGGAGGATCGAGACCTGTGGCCTTGGGGCAAAACTGACCTTCTCTATGTCAAAGAAAAAATAAGAGAGAGAATAGAATAGACTGGAGTGCAAATATTTGTTTATTATGCACCGTGATAAAAGAACTGAAGCCAGACATCGTTTTTTATCCCTGCGGTGGAGTTTTTAATGATATTTTCAATAAAGTTTTGTATTTTTCTTTTTTTAATTTAATATTTTATCATAAATTATAAGGAAATTGCCAAGAAATTGACAATACCCCTGATTTCTAAAAATGTTGGGATTTTTGACTAGAAATTACAAATTTTAGTTTTTTATTGATTGATTGATTGATTGATTTCAGGGAATTTTCAACGAAATTCACTGCAAAAAATTGAAAATATTAAATTTATGTATTTTATTTTATTGTAAAAATAATGTGAAAAGACAAATGTACAAGAGAAAATTGAATTATCAAAGTTTTGTGAAGTTGATATTTTGCAATAATTTTACTTGATTTTTGGACTTCGGTGCAAAGCTTTTATGTTTGCAATAAGTTATGCAGTTGTTTGGAAAAGTATTATTTTATATAACTATGAAATTTATTCTTATCTACATAAGAGCATTTCATAAACTTAAATATATACTACATACGTCAGTTGGAATTGGTCTGTAACAACAAATTTATGACTCAAGATTTAAAAAATTGATGAAAATTGATGAGTAAACAAACCTACACCAAAATTTCAGATTTCAGGAGTCATCACCAGTCATTACTTCCCCAATGTGAAAAATACAGTAAAAGTAACAGTAACCACTTATATAAAAAATAATTCAACAGAAAATAGGACCATTTTCATCTTTTATGAAACAATATTTATGGTTACATTTTCAAATTTTAACAAAGTATAAAATCAATGAATAATTTTGCGAAATATTTTATTATATCGCGATACCATAATATAATTTTAAAAAATAAAATACATGAAATAAATGGAATTGAAAAAAAAAATCAATTTGTTTGTCTATCTCAAGAGACCGACTTCGCTCACAGTTTGTGTCAAAGCATCGCACTGTATTTTTACTGGCTTTTCATCATCTACAAATAAATTCATTTCATTAGCTGCATTCAAAGCTCAGTCGATTCTTCAAATTCTAACTGTTTTTGCAATTGGAAGTAAGCTTAGTGTTATATAAAAAATAAAATATTTTCTGTATAAGATATACAGAAATATGTACTTCTGTAGGTAGTTTATGAATCGAATAATCTTTGAACGCAGATCAATTTAGTCAAAAAATTTTAATTTTTTAATTTTTTTGAATATTTTATATACAAAAAACATTATTTTTGTAATAAAAATTTAAGCTTTTACAAATGCAATATAAAAATTGAAAGAATTGATTGCGAGATTTGAATGCGGCTATTTTCAGCTTAAATTATAAAACACAACTCAAAATTTACTACTTGCAAAAGTAATAGTAATTTTTTTAATCCTTCCATCCACCGCATCTTCTAAATTGTTTATCGTCTGCAAGCCTATATCTATCTTACGAATACAATCCTTTACGATCACAGCTTTTATTCTGGACGAACCCTGAGAATTTCCACAAGATTTACAGACAGAATTAAAGACAGGTACGTATTGGAACTACAAAAAAAATAAATTTTTATTTTCAACATTTCTCTTGTTGAAAAAAACATCTAGTTACAGTACAAGAAGATTTTTCCACAGAAAATTTTTCATTTGTATTTGCAACCATTTCCAGACTGATTTCAGACTCAAGGTGAGTAACATTTTCCGAATCTTCATCAACTTCGACTTTTATTTGCGGTATCAACACCTCATCGTGCATTTCCAGTTCATAATCAGACTCAAAATTCGTATAACTTCCATCGTCAGCTTCGATTTTAATTCGAGGTGGGATATCATCGTCATGACACACCATTACCGGCATTTCTGACGTGTGATCAAAATGTTCAAACTTTGCATAACTTCCATCGTCGACTTCGATTTTGACTCCAGGTGGCAGGGAAACTTCTCTCTCTGGTTCGAAGAATGGATGAGCTGTAATTCGAACGACTGTGGGTTGTTCCGGTATGTCGTTTCCGATCATTTCTAGTCTCAGTTCTCGTTGTAGGCAGGGTGCAGTGTCTTCGTCGTCTTTGGTCTCAATTGCTGGTTGTTGTTGTTGTTGTCGTTGTTGTTGTCTACTCCTTCTGTATTCTTGATATCTGATTTCACTGGCAAGAGCGATGTTTGAGGTGAAGGGCAGGATGGGAATTGGTGGCTGTAAGAATGTAAATTATAATTTTTAGTCAATTGGTTGATGGATTATTAATTAAATTAATATGGGTTATGTGAAAAAGCAGAGCATATTTCGGATATTGGGATATGCCCAGTTATTTATTTTGTTTATAAATCCCTAAAAGAAATCTTTAAAAAAAATGAAAAAATTGTAATTCATCAAAATTCAATGAAAATTCGTCAAAATTCAATGAAAATCCAGTGAAAATTCACCAAAATTCGATGAAAATTAATAAAAATTCATCGAAATTCATCAAAATCCAGTAAAAACTCATCAAAATTCAATGAAAATTTAAAAAAATTAACCAAAAATGTAACCAAAAACATGTAAAAAAATCTTTAAAAATATAAAAAAATAAAAAATCATAAAATTTAACAAAAAATCAAAAAATTCAAAACTTATTAAAGTTCATAACTTTTACATTATTTTTAGATTTTTAGATTAATTTAATGAATTTTTGTACCCCACTGGGATACACCAAATGGGATACCCCAATTAGGATGTACCCTGCTTTTTCACTTGACCCAATTAATCCCATCATTTACACTTGTTGTTTCTTGATTATCTGTTTCACTTGTCAGAAACAAGGTTGGAACTGCACCACTCAAAAGCCTCAATTTAACTTTTTCCTTCCAACCAATACTTTGATAAATTTCCGGTGCCACCTCGAAGCAATCACCTGTAAAGTGTCTACTGCAAACTCTGCAGCTGGCATTCACATATTTAAGTTTTAGTTGTTTTAGCCATTTACTTCGCAAGGCTTTGTCGGCTGGAAATGGGAAAAAAGAGACTTTCCCACTGTCTTTAACTCGATGCTTTCTGCAGGAAGTGACTGAACAATAAGAAACCATTATGGAATTGAAAATTGAAATACAATAAGAATAAACGAGACGTCGTCGTTTCCTTCCTGTCACCTATGAAGATTTGTGACGTCAGTATCACTCCCTATTGGGCGAATTGTGACGTCACTGAAGGAATGCTACATAGATATGACGTCATACATGGATTTGCATGTTTTTTACGTCACTAATGTTGAAATTGATTTATTGGGGATGAATATATTAAAAAGATACTATGATAGTATTTTATTAAATCATAATTTATTAAAAAAAAATTTATAAAATTTATTATTTCTATTTTCTACTGAGTCAATGCTTGAATCGCATGAAAAAAATAATTTTTACAGATTTTCAATAGATTTCTCAACGTTTTACATTAATTTCCTCACTTCAAACAGATTTTTCCCACTTATTTTCATCTATTTCAACAGATTTTTAATAGATTTTCATGTTTTGTTGTCAAAAGTTGGCACCAGGGATACCACAACACAATAAGTTCATTATTATAAATAATAAAATTTATCCCTTTTTCGAATGATTGGCCACATAAATAACATCCTTTTTCATGATATTTCAACAGAAATTTCCATTTCAGAATTGACATCGATTGACCTAGTCTGGCACTTCTATCTCCACGGCGAAATAAGAAACTAACTCCAGACTCATCCTCTCGAAAATAAACAACATGTCGCTTTCTTGGTCATCATCGAAAGAATTCCTTGTCCTATAACTTTCCTCTTAATCTGGCAAGGTAATCCAACGATTTTCAATTAAAGCCAAAATTTAGGTAATATAATTTTACACAATCTCAAAAATTAAACAAATAAATAAAATGCAATTTTCTATTTTAATGCAGATGGAACCTCAACGATTCGTTATTTTGAATCTCAACAGAAGTAAATAAACACCCTGAAGTAAGCAACCTTGTAAACAATTTTCACAGTGTGTATGCTAGTAATTTTTTTTAGTAAATAGTAATTTTTTTTTTCATTTTTAGACATCATTGGAAGTGAAACCATGGATTTGGAAGGAGAGAAAAACACAACAACACCAGCTCCAGCAACACAAGCTCCAGTGAGATTTGTATATTTTTTGTCCTGATATTTGAAAAAAGTCTTTTAAGTCATTTAATTATTTTTCTGTTTGTGAAAATTTAATTTCAAAAAATAAAAATTCAAAATTCAAAATTGAAAAATGGTAAAGTTCATTGTACATAGAATTTGCTAATATAGTCAACTGTGTGAAATCTGGACACTGATGGGCCCGCCGAAATCTGTCCAGATTTCACAGCTGTTTTTCTTAAAAATGGATCTTAATTACGCCCAATTTTATATCCAGCTTTCACAGAATATCCGGGAGGTAGTACGCCCCAAATGGGTACCCCGAAAGTCTTTTAGTTGTAATTTAAAACGAAAACCACCTGAACTGACTTGGTTTTATTCTCTTCCTCCATCATTTAAAAAAACAGGTACAGTATTTCTAAATTTTACGTTGACGCTGAACCCTTTATTTACTTTAGCTTAAGATAGATTGATATCTTTTAATTTTAGCGACTACCTCATGCACAACAACCGCATCAACGGCTAACAAACAACCAATCGACGCAATAAACCCAGCACCAGGACCACAACCTGAAAAATCACACGATACAGTGACATCAAACTTGATAAAAACCCCAGAAAACATCAAACAGGAGCCACTAGAGGTCGATTCATACGACTACCTACAAAATTATGAAACAAACCAACCAGAAACAATTTTACCCGATGTTCCACAATCTCCATTTCACAACTATTCGGTCGAAACTGTGGCTCCTTACAAATTAATCGTACCGAAAACAGAACAGGACGAAACCTCACACTCGCAACTTCAACAAAAAGCCACGAGATGTCATCATTCATCACTAAAAAAAACAAATAAAGCGACACAATGTATGATAATGCCGAGTTTACCGGATATCGACAACTGCGCTTCGTGCGACCGGGCAACTGTGACGAAGAACAACCGTAAATCAAAATCGACCCAATGTTTCATCCTACCCAGTGTTCAGTGCAAAATTAACAAACACATTTCAAAAATATCAAAAGGTGACGTCACAGAAGTTGGAATCCAATGTAAAATCAAACCGCAGGGAGTAGACACATGGGTGCAATGTGTCAGACAAACAAACAGTGTTAAAACAAACACTGACCGCACATCGATGAGAAACAAGTGGACACAGGTCAATATGAAAAGATCCGAGGAAAAATTGGATGAAATTTTGACCACTATTTCAGTTTATCTTAATAATTGTATGAATTTAGTTTATAATATCGTCCAACGGGATTACCCGAGTCTTTACGCGACGGTTTTTCCGAATAAACTCGAAGTGTTCCGGCGGGACACGGTGGACATTCCATGCGCCGGAGAAGTCCCGTGTAAACTTATCGTGTGTTCCGACGGAAAAGCGACACGGGTGACAGTTTTTCGAACCGTTCAAGCGAGTTTTGTTGTTTCGGACGTCGAGGAACTCAAATGTCAGTTGTTTCGGTTGAGTGATGCGGGTAGACATTTGTTTTGTCCAGGATTGGATGGTTTTTATAAAGAAATGGCGATTAAGTCTGATTTGGTGGTGAAGTTTGAGTATCCCTGCGAAAGATTGCAGTCGAAGAAATGTCTCGAGTGGTTCATGGCCGCGATCACTGTTCCAAAAGCTGTTTTGACCAAGGGTGTTGGTCAGTGTGGGTGTTGTTTGGAGTTACAGAGGTATTTGAAGGCGAGGAACTCGAAGTTTGTTGGAGAGGAAGCGAAAAGGAAAGGAATTGAGGCTGGTTTGGAGCCGAAGTGTGCGAAAAGGAGGAAGATTGTTGGGGTTGGTGATGATGATGTGTTGGATGATGAGGAATATGAAGAAATTTTGAAGATTGTTAGTGTTGTGAGTCGGGAATGTGCGTTGGGGAAGGTTGATTTGTTGGTTGATGAGGATTTTGTGTTGAACGATGGGGAGAAAGTTGATTGGGCGAAGAATCGGTTGAATCAGTTTGAGAAGTTGAGGAATTTGGTGGCGGATCAGAAAACTAATAGAGGTTTGTTGTGAAAAATTAGAAATGAATTAAAATTTTTGAATTAATTACCGTAAATTGGGGTAATTTGGGACAGGCCTAATTTTTTAAATAAAAAAAAAAACCATTGACCACAGACTGTCTCTGATTTTTTTTCCTTAAAGTAGACAGTATTTGGCATCTTATGAACTTTTTAGATCGAAAAAATATTGTTTCGTTCAAGAGTTATTCATAGAGAAAGGCAAAAATCGCCCAAATAGCCCTGTTTTACTGTATAAATTAAAATTTTTTCTTATAATTTTAAGGAATTTAAAATAATTTTTGTAATATTTTAGCACAAGATGGGAAAGGAAATAGATGGAGTTCCACGACCATGAAATTAGGTAATAAAGTAATTATTTAATATTTCTTAAAATATTCAAAAATATTATTTTTATTTTATTTTGTAGCAATGGAAATTTATCGACGGAGTCCAGCGACGTATCATCATCTCCAAGATTTAAATCTATTAAAATTACCCAGCGTTAGACAATTGAAACGAAGAAAAAGCCGGGCAAGGGCAGAATGTACCATAACTAGTGAGCAAGTTGAACTAGAGCCTGATTGGTAATAATTATTACAAAGTGATATTGATACCAGAACATGAAATTAATTAAATTATATTTTTCGTTTTAGTGATACGGAATTTCAAGACGAGGAAGAGGAATCTTTTATTTTGCCTGATGCAAATCCGAAAGAAGCTTCAGTTGACAGCTAACTAAATTTTGAAGAATAAAAAATTAAAAATTGTTTGTTATTTAGCTTTTTACTTGTTTTATCTTTTAATTATTTATAGTTTTATCAGTTTTAATTACCATGAATGAAAATAAACTCATTTATATGGTACAATCTTTTTTATTTTATTTGTTTTCTGGATAAAATTTAATCATTTTAATTTTTAAACTTGATTTTATACTTAGTAAAGGACGTTTTTTGAGTTTATTTCGTAGAAAGCCAAGCGCCTTCGCCATCTGGCGTTAAATCTTAGAATTTATTTCCAAAATGGCGATGATGATCAACAACTAAAATGTAATTGGACAGATTTATCTATATTTTCATGTTATTAATACCAGAAATCAACTTTTACTCGCATTTCTCAACGCTATAAAGTAAAAGTTTCCTTGCGAAATTTATTCCCGGGGTAAATCCGATCGGTAATTCAAAGAAAAACAAATAAATTTATTTATTATTTTAATTTTCAGATCAATTTAAAACCTCAAACATCATTTCATACTAACAAAAACTCGATAACCATGGAATCCATCGAATCGTTATTAATCCCCATTCAAGACATCAAACAAGAACCGTCAGAAACGGAAACAGAACCGGAATGTATTCTCCCAGACACTGAACCACCCACAACACCATCGACACCAGATCACCTAAAATCAATAGAAACAGAGTCACAGATGTCCCAAAATCACAAAACCTACACCAGAAGAAATCAACAACTGAATCATAGAATAAAATCACCGATAAATCAACTAAAAAGTCTAAAATCAAGTAAATTGATCATCATACGAAAACTCCCAAACCTTTCAAGCAACGAACAAATCAAACGTGACATCACAGAAGTGGGAATCCAATGCGAAATCGAACCGCAGAAATTCGAAACACCGGTCCAGAGTTTCGGACAAACAAAAACAAGAAGTGTAAAAACCAACACGGACCGCGTGACGACGAGTAACAAACGGACACAGGTGAATTTGAAAAGATCCCAGGAAACATTGGATGACAAAGAAAGTCAAATTTTCACCACTATTTCAATTTATCTCAATAATTGCATGAATTTAGTCTTCAACATCGTCCAACGGGATTACCCGAGTCTCTACGCGACGGTTTTTCCGAATAGACTCGAAGTGTTTCGACGGGACACGATGGACATTCCATGCGCCGGAGAAGTCCCGTGTAAACTTATCGTGTGTTCCGACGGAAAAGCGACACGGGTGACTGTTTTTCGAACCATCCAAGCGAGTTTCGATGTTTCTAACGTCGAGGAACTTGTGTGTCAGTTGTTTCGGTTGAGTGATGCGGGTAGACATTTGTTTTGTACGGGATTGGATGGTCGTTACAAGGAAATAGCGATGAAGTGTGATTTAGCGGAGAAAATTCAGTTTCCCTGTGAAAGATTGCAGTCGAAGAAATGTCTCGAGTGGTTCATGGCGGCGAGCAATGCTCCTAAAGCTGTTTGGACGAAGGGTGTTGGTCAGTGTGGAAATTGTTCAAAGTTACAGGGTTATCTAAGGAGGAGGACGGTGAAATCTGTTAAGAAGGAATCGAAATGGAAAGGGATTGACGCTAGCTTGTGTAGTTTGGATGATGAGGAGTCTGAAGAGATTTTGAAGATTGTTAGTGTCGTGAATCAGGAAAGTGCATTGGAGAAGATGGATTTGTTGGCGGATGAGGATTTTGTGTTGAAGGATGGGAAGAAAATTGATTGTGTGAAGAATCGGTTGAGTCAGTTTTCGAAGTTAGTTGATTTGGTGGAGGATCAGAAAATGAATAGAGGTTTTTTATGGAAGAAAATCTTGAATTACTACCCGTTCACAAATATATGCGATCATGTTTTTTTTTTGATGGTTAGAAAAGCGTCAATCTCTTTAAGAGTTTAATGAATATTAAAAAACCGACTTAGGATGATTTAAAGACTCACCAGAGCTATCATTTCTTCCAAATGTTAAATAACTTCATAGTAGTTTAGTACGTGCAAGTCTCTAACATCCTCGATGTACAACCATATTTATCAAGAACTCTGGATGCACTGACTTTTTGAAAAATCGGGCTCTCGACGTCAATTACATATCGCCATTAAAACTTTTTTTTGAGACTTTGTTAGACCTATACATCCAATTTAGAGAAGTTTTCCAATAAATCGAACATCTTGA
>JAQFZO010003403.1:0-10038 GCA_034695885.1 Geophilus flavus | reverse complement strand
CAAATATCAGGATCATCATAGTAAAAGCAAATATGGAGAACGCAGTGAATCTTTTCACCCTCCTTTCGTTTACAACCGCGACTGAATTATTAGCAAGTACCGTAAGTAAAGAAATTTGTAATTACAGTATGTGCGTAGTAGTACTCGTTTTGCGCTTCGAATTGACTTGTTCGTGTCAGTTCGACAAATGGAGTTAAAGAAACACAATAAAATGTTACGCAATGCAAAAATTCCTTTTTTTTATTTTTTATTATTTTTTATAGGTCTATCTAGTTCTGGTCCGGATATCATTAACTACAGCAACGGATACAGAATCGGTGAAAAAGTTCAATGTTCCATGTTGGGAAAAACCATCGAAATCTCCATCGTCTTTGGAATGGTGCGTCAATGGGAAAAAAGTACCGTATATAATCAGATTACTAAGAAATAATATAATACAGTCGAATCTGCACAAAAGAGAGATTGAAGCATTTTCTGGCTAACATAGGTATTTCACACATGAATGCAGGTATCGGAAGAAATGACGTACGTACGAAAATCATTTCGTCGATGGTCGACTCGTCTTCAACTGCACAGCTTTGATCGATTCGGTTTACCACGAGAGGAGCAACCTACCGTAGTAACCGCGATTCGCGACGACACACCGTTACCGCTCCTGGGTGACCTTCGACCAGCCTTCGACGATCGAGATTTAATGAGGCGTGAGTCAGTCGTCTTCGTCGTCTCGTCCGTGGGCTGCTGGCAAAGTTAAAAAATCCATTGTCTTTCATTTCAGTGAGGCATAAGAGTGAAGTGAGTCAAGTGATTGAAGTGCTGATTATAAGGAAAAATGTGTCTTAGCGAAACTCGGGGACAATGTGACTACGATAGTAGACAATCAGTGCCAGACGGAATCACTCGGAAGATGGTGTCGCTTGGATATATGTCTGATGGGTGACTCCCGCCGACGATGGCGATCGAATATCTGTGCATTTTCGAGGGACAAATACTAGTATATCGTCGAAGGTTTTCATCTCCACGTCTTAGGTAATGTCTGATTAGAGAGAGAGAGTCGTGCTCGTGCTTATGTCCAGGGAACTGAATCAGATTGGAAGGATTTGGTCTGGTGCTTTCCTGTACGGCATTCCTCATGCCCTATACAGTCAGTAGTTGATATAATAACCTATTTGTTCATGCTGAGATAAATTTTTCACGCAGGAAAACACCAGTGAAGAGTAAACAATTCATCAAAATAATAAATTTAATGAAATTTTTTTTTGTACAGTAAATAACCTTGTTTTTCAAATTCCAGTACCACCCGACGAAATGGAAGAATACAAGTTTAGGGGGGGGGGGAATTATGAAGACTTAACATGCTACTCTCATCTGCCAATCGCAAAGTGGGCATTGCAAGTATTTCCAGTATAAACCCCAATCCTTATCCAAATCACCTAACAGAAATAAAGCCCAGTAGAAATAAAAAGAAAAAGCAACCAGGAACCCAATACAAATGGAGATATATACGAAAATAGAAAATGGAGAAGAAAAGATAACCAGTAGGCCCTGTTGGCTTCAGCACCAAGACTAGTAGGAGGGGTTGTATTTATTTACTTACATTCAAGTAATAGATTTCTCCGTCAAATATTGTTGATGTGAATCGAAACTATGAAATCGAGAAGGGCTTTTATGCTATAAGATAATTATAGCCAGGTTTGAAGATTTTCTGACTACGCATATGATTGGTTGGCGTTGTTGCTTATGTGTAAATGAATATACTGTAGAAAACTTGCCATGTATGGTTTTCCTCTACACCAAAAACAGAATTTCCATTTGTCTTGGCGAAATGGACAGTTAAGATGAATCCAATATACTGTACAGTACGTACCTGGGAATCTTCTTTGATAAAGAAATATGTAGCCAACCACACATTATGCAAAAATAAAATATTAAAAATATAAAATGAAATCGATGCGATATTTTTTCAAACGTAATTCATTTTTCCATCTGCGTTTTTGCATGGAATTCTGGATGAAATCGGTCTGAAAACCTTCAATTTTGTAAAATATTTTTATCGCAAACAAATTATCAAAAAAGTATTTTGCAATCACGCCACTTAAATGCACTTAAAATCATTAAAATTCAACTGCATTCAAAAAGGTCTGCTTAATAATTGCCAATTTAACTTAATCATCATTTCGAAAGCAGACACACAAGTTGAGATAATTTTACTCTGGTTTTAGTGATTACAGGTGAGTGCCATACTTCCCTCATCACTATGACAACCGAGCGAAGAGTAAGTCTGTGAGTGAGGGCTTGACACTTCCAAACCCCCTTTGTCCTCGCAGTCTCAATTCAGAAAACAAGAAACATCAAGTCCATCAAGTCAGTCGAGCTTACATCCCAAAGTGATGACCGAAGGTAGAGGCAATTTTAAAACTCTTATGGAAAAATTATATCATTTTAGATCTGAAAATGATTATCAGATCAGGAATTGGTTTGATATAGTAGTTGATTTAATTGAATTGGATTTAACATTAATAACAATCAGATCTGTTTGTAAATGGAATCTAGTGGATCTGATTGATGACTTATTTAATCTTCCTAGCAGATTTCATTGGTCAAGTTACATTTAAAATGCATTACATTTTTTATTTTTTTTCTATTTTTTTTCTCTGTCTAGCCTATATCACTTCTATACCGTACCGATTTGGATAAGATGTAAAGTTTTCTCTGTAACGAGAATTAATTGATCCGCGTGATGATGATGATAAGTTATTTTTATAACTCGTGATAAAATAATTATCTAAACTGAAGGTTTCTCAATACAGTTACAACTTCTTTTATTCGGCGGATGCTTTAATACACTTAAAGATAGAACTCGATGGCTTCGGACATAGTAGTAGTCCTAAGTCGTAGACGTCTAGACGCCTGGTCCTGGGTCGCGAGGTTCTGGAGTTTGGTTACCGTACCGAGATGGATGGCTATAGGCACCAACTTGGCTGCTGTGCTACATTTCTTTTGGCGCGACACGATCGAATCGCAGCCAATCAAGTTGCACGTCTTGACGCACTGCATTCTGGTGCAAAACCAAAATGGGAGCTTCCATATTTATATTAATCAAAGTGGATGCCTTTAGTAACGCTTTAAGACGTGTTCCCTCCCCATAAAAGACAGGCAGCAACAGGATTGTGAACAAATTCTAGTCGTTTAGCCATCTTTACAGTTGTTCAGTGTAAGATTTTATCCCGTCACAATTGTGTAAGTTGTTATATTGCCACACAAAAGCAACCAAGCAAACATTCTCAAAAAGTGGTTCAGGTGTGAACATAGCATCATTACATCTAAAGGAAGCGCACTTAGCAACTACGGTAGAAACTGTGAAATTCCGACAAACCTTTGACACGCTTTACTTAGTACGGTACGGTACCTATACAATTAAAATTAGAGACCACTTAATTTACGGGAGAAATCTTATAAAAATACGAGTTACGGTACTACATACATGTCTTTTATTATTTATAAACTGGATCGCGGGACCCTAAATAAAATGTTTAGCATACGGTACCATGATGACTATTTTCGGGCTACGGTAATACTGTGTCCTCTGGCTCCTGCTATCACTTCTGGTTGAGGATTGAAATCGACTCGAAACGAGACTTGACTGCTGGAGCTTGCTCAGTTTAGGTTCCGTTCTTGGTTGTTTGCTACTGTATATTCGAAAAATGATACCGTTTCCAGTTCGTAAGGGGTCCGTCCATACGTCACCGTACAGAGCCCGAAGATTAAATCTGCACTCTGGTGCTAGAAACTCGGGATCGCAAGAGTGGGGGGTTAATTAATCCAATCCGGAATACCTCACCACACCTTCCCCAACTGACGTCACTCACATTTCATGCAGCGCAAAGAAGCAAAGCAACAAAATCACTTAATAACTTGAAAAATATAAGGAATATCACAAAATAAGTAATTTATTGGAACAGCAGCCCTTAAATTGCATCTGGAGATTAATTTAAAAAAATTTTGTGACAGTATTACTTAAGCGCTAGCAAGATTCAACGGTAAGAGGCCAAATTTTGCGAAGTTGTAAGTTTGAATTTATTTGATGCAAATTGAAAATTTACTGTGAACCTGGTTCTTCCCTTCCCCACGCGACGTCACTTGTCGCTCTTTTCTTTACTCTCGTAACCATTTTTTTTGTTTTTTTGTATACTCTCGAATGAATAAAACGTTAGTCTTGTTTGTGCGCCATCTTAACTCATTAAAGTAACACATTAAAGTCCTAGGGGCTACGAAGTTATCCCAATTATGTCAAAGAGGCATCCCAGGACATACATCAGACAATGTCCTTGGGACGTCCATATCACTGTAGGTCCTTAATTCCCAAAGACATCCAAGAGGACATTTGGCTTTCCATAGGATGTCATCTTGGATGTCCTAAAAATCCAAAATTAATCGCATGTGAAAATAGAACGTTCTAATGATGTCCTTGGGATATCTTTACATGTATACTGAGAACCTTATTTGGACAAAAAAAGACATGTTTGAATTAAAAAATGGAAGTCCCTGGAACGTCCCGGACATCTGAGGAATGTCCAAGTCCAAGTGTTATCTGGGGTGCCACTAGGATTTATAGCCATATGCAACAAACACAATTAAACCTTTTCTTCCAGATTGAACTGCTTCATGAAGAGGTAAATCGCCCTTGTGATTTTCTTTCCATAAATCAGCCAAATTTTTTTCTAATATTTTCAGTGTTTCCAGTTGTCCTTTGGCCGCTCCACAATGTGCTGGACTGTGATAATGAGGTAATAATGAAGTATTAATGGGATAATAGTTAACGGAGGCAATTTTTAATTTAACATACGTTCTGCCTTTAAGGTCTTGATGATTAGGATTTGCTGAATTTCTGAGTAGAAGAGAAGTGCAGTCTGCATGGCCCAAAGTGACAGCATAAAATAAAGCTGTACAGCCATTGTTGTCTTCTATGTCCACGTCCATGCCACAATATGTTAACAGGGTCTCTAAACATTCGTTGTGACCTCTACTGGCAGCACAATGCAACGCTGGAAAATATAATAAATAATGAGAAAATTAATTATCAATCGAAAAATTAAGTATTTTGAACATTTGGTAAATAAATAACAATCAGAGAAGATAGAAATTCGGAAAATTTGTCAATAAGATTTTAAACCATCTAATTTTCGATAAGATTTTGAGAGATTTTGTATTTATTTTGAAAATTTTCAATACCTAGATTTTGAATATTTTCAATGGATTTTTAAAGATTTTTAAGGCTTTTTTGAGAAGTTCTGGGATTTTGAAAGATTTTTAAGATTTTATAAAAAATATTGGTGATTTTCATGAGATTTTTGGAGACATCGAAGAGTACGGAACGGTATTCGGAATGTTAAAATATTAAAAATGACGCGTAAAATGACGTCTAACTAATTAAACGCCATCTTTTAAAGCGCTGTAATGAAAAATTAAACACCAGATGGCGCACAAAGAGAACTATGCTGCGCTTTAATATGGAGGACTGAAAGATGCTGTTCGTGGGTTCCGTGAGTTAAATAAATAAGATATTCAATTTTGCTCGGTGTAGATAATTAATTATGATTCTTTTATTTAGTGCATTGACGACGTGTGTCATTGATCTCATTAACTAACGAACGACCGACGGTAGTTTATTGCGGATAAACATCGTTCTTCAAGTATGGTACGTAGTATTGAAAAATTTATTTTTGTTTAAGGTAAGCTCATTTAATTAATTTATTTATTCCATTTATTTTCCACTTTATCGTCGGACAATTTGGTTTGATTGAAACACAATGCACAATGTGGTCATTATGACGTTGAAGCGAAAGAGATTAGCAAAAATTGTTTATGATTGAGTGGTGTCTTTAGAGTACCGTACTGTGAGATTATATGCCTTGATTTATGAATGGAAAGCAAACACGATATGTAAATATAAGATAAAAAGGCAATGTGTAAACTATTCTTCAAATTAACTACAAAAATATGATGTAACGTATTCAAAATCACGATTTCGTATCAGGATAAAAAAATCCTACGTAAGCAATTAATTAGTTCAAAAAGTTTTTGCTCATATATCATGATACAGAAACCACCAATTTTGATTTTGTGACACTTAATCGATCATCATCTATGATTACATCAAATACCAAGAAAACTTAAATTCTTTGCTTTTAATGTCACAAAGCACCCATGATCAGAATTTGACCCAGTATGCCTTTAATACTCCATAACTGCCAACAAGTTGTCATCAAAGAATAACAATTTGTACCCTTCTGAACCAGAATATATAAGGACCCTTCCATTTTAGATCAAATTTCTTAGCTGAATATTAGATGACTTTTTGTCCAATTGCGAAATTAGGTTCCTTACGTTTTCTGTCATATTTGCCTTTCTTTTTTACCACAATACATCAGTTTTACGTCATATTTAAGGCTTACAGTGAGCAAAAAAAATAAGATCTTATAAAAATGCCAAAGATAAAAGATTAATTCCAAAATACAAGTAAAGCAAGCCGTAATATGAAAATATTCTGCCATGAATGATGTTGAAAGCGCTATTCTTTAGCTACCGTACAAAATGATGTAAAAAAAATTTTTGTATAAGCTAAATGTGAGTACGGTGGAACCCACTTACAACATCATTTGTGGGACAGGGAAAAAAGTGACTTTATATCCGCACCCGCATATAACGTCATTGTGACGCTATAAGCGGGTTTTGTGCTATCGTCAAAATAAATTTAACATTTCTCCTATAATAATTCAATATTACAATACAGTACCGTACTGTATACTAAATAATCTTCTTAGAGTGTAATTTTTCCTCTATATTGTTATTGCAAATTTTATCATTTTTACGTTGAGAATTTTGTCATTTTTACGTTTGAGAATTTTGTCAGTTTTACGTTTGAGAATTTTGCCATTTTGACATTATAATCGACTTCCGGTGCTTGGCAAGACCGAAATTTTATGACGTTATAAGCGTGTTGGCTATAATCGAGGCCGTTGTAAGTGGGTTCCACTGTATTTAGTTCGAATTCTGCAATTCAGAGTCAAACGGGTGCAAAATAATTAACCAAACACTCCCAGAAACAATAGAAAAATGCATATTAATACAATTTTAGACCTTTCTAGGGCTCTTTTGCTTTATTTACACCTAATAACTGTGTAGGCATTGAGAAAGCTTATGATTTCTAATGCATTTTCTTAAATTTTACCAATTTTACCAATTTTTCTCATAAACCTGACCAACGCACATGTGCACATAATTTTGTTTATAATAAGTACTGTACAAATTCATTCATTGACAAGAAACAGGAAATTACTCAACCTGTAACCAGCGATCAACGCCCAAACTCAGATGTTGACAACCTCATCTGACATCCCACTTCTGGTTATTCAACCCAATCCCATCGAGGAAATAAAACAAACCAAACCACGCATTAAACCTCACCGCGTGTAACATTCAATCCCAACTTAAATAAATAAACAAAAAAACCCTTCAATTCAACGATTCAACACCATCACACGAAGACATTGCCCTTTAACCGTCCGTTCGTTCGTTACCAAGCAACAAAAACCAAAACAATAATTCCTAAAACCGGATGCTTAAACCACAACGATCTCCTACCTGTCAATCCATCCTTGTCCTTACTCTTCACGTTCGCACCAGCGTTCACAAGCCCCAACAACGCGTCACTGCTTCCTGCAACACACCAAAAAGTGATTAGCAATTTATTTTGGTCGTTTATGGGGCAATTATATTTTTTTTATTTTTAAATTCTCATTAATTTTTATTTTGTTTGTGTTTCTTTTTATATGGACAGTACCTGCGGATGCGGCCCATAAAAGCGGTTCGCGTCCATCTTGGTCTCTGACGTGGACGTCTGCGTTGTGGTTGATGAGTTTTTTTAGGACTTCCATGCCCACGCTGGGGTCGTGGCCCAAGTCGTTTTTTTGGGCCACACATTTGGGCTGCGTAGTGGATAGGATATGCCCCGTGCATGTCCGGGGTCGAGGCGTCGGCTCCGGTCGCGATGAGGAGGTCGAGGCATTCCAGTTCGCCGCATACTGTTGGTAGGGGTGGGAAAAATACACGTGATTAAGATGTATGTACTACAATCATGGTGAATAAAATTGTCACAAGCTGTATTGATCAAAAATAGACTACCCAGTCTACAGCGTATGGAAAAGTCTATTTCTTATAACTACCGTACTGTAATACTTCATTCACACAACACAAGGCTCAGATGTAGGCTAGCTTATTGTGAGCTAGCTTATTTTAAGCTAGATATTTCCATCGTATGATTATAGAAGATAGAAGACAACTTTTTTGTAAAAAATAATTACAGCAACAGGTAATTAATTAATTAAAAACTTAATTATAAAAAATTTGATTAAATATGACAATTGATGATTTTTAAAGAAAATTAAAGAAAATTAAGAAAGATTAAATAAATTTAAATAAAATTAAGGAAAATGAAATAAAATTAAATAAAATTAAATAAAATCAAGAAAAATTAATAATTAAGAACAACAATGTTGAAACTCAGGTGAACTGCATTTTTTTTTACTGTGGCGAGTGAAATTCCCTACAAATAAATAACTGTAGCTCCTTTATATTACTGTATTTTTATTTTTATTTTTTGACAATACAAATTTTTTTTTCAAATGTTTAAATTACTTTGCCTTTACAGGCAACTTAAGTATTCATGAAAAAAGAAGTGTGTTGCCTAGACTTATAAAAAACCATGTTGGAATGTTGTTAGATGACCTTTTATATTTAAACTTTTAATATATATATACAGTGTATATGTGTCTTGTTTTCACATTGTATCCAATATTGCTGTGTATGTTGTCTTACAAGGGGAAGGCATGCCTGCATATGGTAAGTTTTTATTTTAAATTTAACTTAATTGTAAGAAAACAGTCCCAAACTGTGGTTGGCAGGTGCGTGCCTTCCCATTGTAAGTGTGGATGACAAATAGAGTCCTTGGAAGATGCGGTCATTGGGATAGGTATTCAAAGAAAAAAAAGGGGGGGAAGTTGGAAGGGGAGATAAAACCCAACTGTGGGAGAGACTGGCACACAAAGATTGGAAGCAGAACTTGTAACATCACAAGCATGGATGGTCGACCTTTCTCCCCGGGTGCGTTCGAGGCAAGACAACCACACGAACCAACGCCGGGCGGATTTGAGGACGAAGAGGAACGAACTGAGGAAATATTGGAAGCAGTCAAGACGACCCCAAACGGCAGTTTGGTCATCCCAGTGGCCAAGCTTCTCGGAGATGCAGGACAAGAGACTCTAGATCCTGGAAGATTTCGGTTGGTGGGGGATGCATTGGTGGCCCATTTATTCCTCATGCCCAACCGCGTGATCAACCAAGTGATTGACGGGGCCAACTTGGTGTTGGCCCGAGTGGGACCAATCATGGACCCTCGATTGTGCCGCCGGGTTGAGGAGGCCTGCCATGAGGCCCTTATGGAAGGCATCGAGGCGGGATGCCTTGCCTTCGATCAGAAAAAGGAGCAGCTGCAACGGAAGAAAAGAGAGAGAGAGGCCATGCAGGCCGAGGCGGAGGAGATAGAAGAAGGGGTGAGGCGTTACCAAGAACGAGAGGCCAAGGAGGATGAGGAAAAGCGGAGAAGGAGGCGAGAAATGGAGAGCCAGCCCCAGCCTGACTGGAGTGACTAAGGACCAGGAGGGAAAAGGGAAGATGTGACTTTCTGTTTGTTTAGTTTTCTTTATAAAGAAAAAAGAAAAAAGGGGAAGAAGTTTTTATAATTAATAGCTTACTGTATATTTGGTTTTAAAGAATGCATGTATATTTAGTTGGTTTTAACATTGGGAACATGTATTTGGTGAGTTATGGAAAATTTTTGATGGATTTTTGTAAATTTTGGCGACACCCAGTTGAATTTTTGCAAATTTCTAAAATTTTATCGAATTTTTGCGATTTCTTGTTCAATTTGGTGATACTCGCCATTTTGAATAAAAGTCAAACTAAATTCACAGAAATTTGAAA
>JAQFZO010003402.1:0-10041 GCA_034695885.1 Geophilus flavus | reverse complement strand
CTTGATGAGCAAATGATATGTGATTAAGGCACGGTTTTGTTGGTTTTATCTAGGTCCTAGGTTTTATTAATATTTCGCTAACAGCTGATAGGTAAACAAACGGCCATTTTGACTATCCCGCAGTCATATAGTTTTAAAAAAATTAAAATTATACGGAAAAACTGTGTAAAAGTGTTGGATAAAATAAAAGGTATTTTTTAAAATTAGTTTTGATTCGATTAAAAGGAATTTTGCGTGAAATTAATTTCGACCAATGACGAGCGAGCATGAGCGACAACCCTAGGCGGCGATCGCGAGCGGCGACCAAGTTCATCTCGGCGTTTAGTGGGGAGCGTGGAGTTGCTCGTGATGTAGGCTTTGCTTATCGGCGCGTGTTTTATATGAGTTGAACGTGGCTTTTAACAGTGCACATCATCGGAAAACACACATGATTCTTGGAATGGTATACAACGTCATGTCTACCGACGGCAAAACACAAGGTAAATATTTTTTCCACACATTTTTTCACTCAAAACCGCCGAATTTCTTCCGGACCGGTTTCCGTGGCGCAGTTTTGATTCATCGCTGGGGAGTTGGCAACCCGTCGACCGGTCGATGACTATTGAAAACTCGAGATTAATTAATTTTTAGACGGAATTCCAACTTATCTACACGGCGAGGAATTTTCTATTCCCAATTTACCTTCGATTTAATTAATAGACGTCACGCTAGTGAGTCGCACGAGGGTTTTACTTTCATTTTTTATTATTTATTTATTTATTTACTTACTTACTTTACTTATTTACTTATTTATTCATTTATTTACTTAAGTTTAGTCGAGCGTTGTGTAAATATTTAAAACAAACTTTTACCATAAAATCGAGGCTGGTCGTAAGGAAAACAGGTAGTGTTTTTTCCAATATGTAATAACTCTTGATCCAACACACATTTACTTCAATCTTTGTGTTATATGAGCGAGCAAACATGGCAGCGAAGCGTGTGTTGTGTGTCGTTCTGAATCTTTTATAAGTTTAGGACGGGTAAATAGCGACTTGGCATTTCTGCTTCCGTTTTAATTTTTTACTTTTACATATTTCCATAGAAAGAAAGAACAAAAAATAAAAAAAAACAAATAAACACATGCGGGCATAGTATTTTGTCATCCTCCTTTTTCCCAACCTGCATTTTCTTCAGGTTCAAAGTTCTCTTCCTGTAAAAACCAGAAGAAAAAAAAATTAATAACATTTTTTTAAAAATTTTTCATGAAAAAAATTTTTTTTTGAAAAAATATTTTTTAAGAGTTAGTAAAAGTGGAAAACCGAAACTCGATGAGCTTAAGTTTGCCCCTTTTAAGTGTGTAATGTTTTGTAAATACCCGTGGTGCTGAAGATGGAGAAGATAAAGTGACGTTTGTGCTCTCGAAACCCGCCCTCTTATCAAAATGTGCTGACGCCTGGAGGCCATGTCGTTCATTTATGCGCACCGTGTAATTTGAGTTGAAACATTAGTTTTCTTGCTTCTTAAAACAAGTCGGGTATTATCCTAGCAAGAGTTGAAGAGTCGAGGAGTCGACTTTTAAAACTCCGTTCGTTCATTGCTCCTCCTGTCTCCAACTAAAACGGTATTAACGTTAAGCCCGCAACTCTTAAGGTGTAAATCAAACTTGCACTGATTATTTATAGTGAATTTTTTAACAAGAGAGAAGATGAGCATTTGGAATTAGCTGAGAAGGTCATTACACTGGATAAAGAAAAAAAAGCGTGCACTGCATGATTTAATGTATTAATATTTTTTTTTCACTTGTTTTGACTACACTTGATGGATAAATATGCATACAATCGTTTCACTTTAATATCCAGCTGTGAGTATAGGGTAAATTTATTATATTAAATTTTTTTTTTGTGATGAGTCTAGTGCGTTTTTGGTGGATAGTTGTGAGTAACTGACTACTGAGTGAGTGAGGTTGGTTGGTGTTTGTCGTATCGAGTCACGCGAGTTGTTTTTTGACGAATTAAAAACATGGAAGTTGGGTTGGGGAAGAATGGTGGAGAATGTTGGTTGGTGGGGTTGGTTCTCTCTCTCTCTCTCTCTCTGTTGTTTGGTAGGAAACAAAATCAACGTTTCAGTCGAGTGGAAAATCGAGCCAGTCGAGCCAGGCTTTTATAACTGCAGCCTGCCACCATGCTGGACAAGGGGAGAAAGAGAGAGAGAGTGAGTGAGAGAGGGGGAAAGGGGACTGGGGATTGTCCTTTTACAAAATGAGACACGCATTGCAGCACGTTTGAGCCGAGAGAATTGGCGTTGGGCTTGGAAAGTGGCAGGTAAAACATTTGAGCCGTATCGTGTTTGCGAGATTATTCATACGTAACGAGAATGGATAAATGTTGGAGGTTTTGTTGCTGGCAGTGTTTTTTGAAGGTAATAGGAATTTAAGTAGAAAGTTTTTTTGATTTTTTTTTTTTTTTTTTTTTAATTTTTAAACGTAAAATTATTTAGGAGGAGGGTATTTAAAGAACTTGTACTACAAGTAGTGAAGTTTGACGTGAATTCCGTGGAATAGTCACGAAGGATTAAGGTTTGAATTCCTATGGTAATTTTTAAACGTTTAACAAAATTCCTGTTGTGTATAAAGTCTGGTTACTCGAATCTGAATGAAATACATAATGGTCTGTTTGTTTAAGAATGGGTTAATTATTGTTAGTGGATAAACAAAGATCATATTTAATTGTAAAAGATAATATTGTTATGGTTTTCCTTTGTACCGATTGTAAACACCTCACAATGATCTTTCATGTGTACATTGTGCTTAACAATTTTTTTTTTTAGATGAGCATTGTTTTCAACAATGATTTTTTACGTGAGCATTGTGTTTAACAATGATTTTTTACGTGAGCATTGTGTTTAACAATGATTTTTCACGAATATACTGTTTAACAATGATTTTTCAAGAATGTACTGTGCTTAACAATGACTTTTCACGTGAGCATTGTGTTTAACAATGATTTTCCATGTGAGCATTGTGTTTAACAATGATTTTCCATGTGAGCATTGTGTTTAACAATGATTTTTCACGAATATACTGTGCTTAACAATGATTTTTCACATGAGCATTGTGTTTAACAATGTATTTTTAGCGATTTAGGCTGAAATCCGAATTCTGGACAAAGTGACTCGAGAAAGTTTTTCAATTTTTATGGGCAATATGTAGGAAAAGATATATACGAAAAGGGATTTTTAAATTTTATTAATACAACGCTGAAAGAAAAGATGAATTTTTTAGTTTTTATTTATTTTTAAACAGCGATTTTTAGAGCTCCCCAAAGAAAATGTCTTGTCTCGTGAAGTTTAAAGATGTGTTTTTGGCACCTTCGCTAACAAGTTGTCGCCATTCTCGTGTGTATGGGCTCTCCAATTTTCGTAATTGGGCTCGTCAATAGTGTGTGTACGTGTCAGGGTCCCACGAGGGATATAAAACGAGTCCTCGTGAAAGGTTGCGCTGCACTTTATGGTGTCATTGTGCGTGCGCTGCTGTCGGCCCGTGTGCTACGCGTGTATATATGTATATATACATGTACGTGCCATGTGTGTATGTATGTGTGCAAGTGCGAGTGTGAGTGTGTGCGTTGGAATCTTCTCATGATTGAAAGATAGAACGGAGCGAGGAGGTCTCATATCGAAAAATGCCTGCTTATTGCTTCGCCCGCTCCATTCGTTTGCCAGAGAACTTTTCTCATTCCCGATTCTCGTGCCGTTCACTCTGAATGAAAATAAAATGAACTCGACGCTCCACGACCTCACCCCAAACCTCCACATAACCTGCGTCCTTGTAACGGAAGAGAGAGAGAGAGAACAGGGGGGAGAGAGACACAAACTCGCATGCGTAAAAAAAAAAATATTATTATACTATTCCGAACGAACAACAACAACAAACAGCTTTTACAAATACCGATTGTGACAGTTTTACTAGTCGTGTCAAAAACTGTTTACAAACTAACAATGTTAACTGTTTACAATAATTTATTTTTGAAAAAACTGTTTGACAAATTCGTTTTGTCGTGGATTTATGGTAAAGAAGTGGAAAATGGATGTATTTGTTTCTCGGTTTGTTATTTTTACTGTTTTACATCATTAATTCCGACTGTAACTGTGAAAATATTGTTGTTGTTTTTGTTAAAAATCGTGTGAAACATTTATCCAACGTTAGTTGAACGTGACAAAAGTGTAGGGTCTTCAGATTATTCTGACAAGTCGTCAGATTGTTAGAAAACAAGTGGGGAACCCCAACATTCGTCCATAAGAATGCATTGTTTACTAGCAATTACTACTCGAAATTCCATGGGAACAGTTTCACTCTTAACCAAGGGAAAGTTTCAATTTTTTTTTTTACTTTTTATTTACTGAAGACACGATGTAACTTATAATTATGAATGTGAAATTTTTATGTATGCGACACATTACATGATGATCCGAAATTTCTGTATATTTTAGACAGGGTGGTTGGCCAGGGACTCTAAAAGCAGATACTTTAAACCTAAAATTGTTTAAAAGGCAATCGACACGCACTTTATGACTTTTAAAGGTGTTTCCTTATAAATCCGCATTAATATGGCTTTTATATTGACGCGCTTTACACCTTTAAACAGGAAATTAGTGTCTTACCTTCTAAATTTAGAAGAGAAACACCATTTATTTTTATTATACGATAACGTAAATTAAAAGGGATAATAAAATGGAATTTGGTTACGACTGTCGAGTGTCGAATCAACAAAACATATCTGGTAAAATGAAATCAAGCAAACTTCTATACAAACAGTTATAGTGTCCATCAAACACGACAACTCTTTTATTGCCCAATTTAAAGAGGTGTTAATAGATGCAAACGTCTCCCCTAGGTGTAAAATACCAAGAGACTCCAGTCCAGCCACAATAAAGACGATTTTAAACCCTTTTAATACTTTATTTTCGTATGCATCGATGGTTTCTTGCATTAATCCCACATTTAATACCGTCTGGCCGTCCCACATTAACCATTCAGCTTTACTCCTCTCCTTCGCCCGTAGAAAAACAAATCACACGAGAGAAAAAAAAAAAAAGTCATAATGGAAACCATCAAGAACTTATAAAAATTTAAATATATTCATGATGTGTTGGAAGATTTAATCTCGATTTGATTCCAATCCAACCAAAGTGTGTTTCAACCGACCGACCGACTGGTTACTTTTCGACACAGGTGGAGTTTTGGAATTCCAGCGCACATAACAAGGTATTGTGAACACACTGCCGAGGTCTTTCTCGCCTTTTTCCTCCCTCCCGACACCACCAACCACCAGCTGAGGGCATTTTCGAGGCTTCGGGTCTGGAATATTGTGCGCCTTTTGTGCTGTCACTGATTGCTTTTGAATGGGACGGATTTAGTGGCCTGGAGGTGAGTAGGTCTTTTGCTCCACCTCGATGTTGCTTTGCTTGTTGCGGGGGGCTGCAAAACTCCATAAAACGCCATATGGTGTTGTTTAGTTTGGGGTGGCGGACTGGCGACTCTCGTATCGTGGGGTTTTAATTGACACGGTTTACGAGATTGCGTGATGGTTCAATTTGTGCCGTCTGGTCACACGCATCTTTATTTTTTGGCGGTTTTTAAACGAAGCGAAAGGCGATTGACACTCGAGATTGAAACGTCCGTCAGAAGGTCAGATGGTGCGGGCACATTTCTTCGGCTGATAGGAGTCTCGGGTGCTTTAGAAGTTGAGTCGCGGGGTGTAGCAGCTGTCACCTTTTTGCTGAAAAAGTGAGGGAGAAATGGGAAAGATGGAATGGAATATTTTTTTTTCCTTTTGGTTCGTTCGTTGGTGTACGTATGTGTGTGTTGAGAAATGTAAAAAAGAGTCGTCGGGTTTTTTGAAATGGGTTTGAGGTGAATCCTTCTTTTGAGGTGTGGGCGATGTTGGGTGGGGTGGGGTGGGAGGTGATGTGATGGAAAAGTCGAGGTGAAACGGTAAAAATGTGATGAATGTTCATAAATAAGATGAATTTTGGATGAGTGTAATTTTTGAGTTGACACTAAATACGATGGTTAAAATAATTGATGAAGTCTTGGTGAGTTTTTTGTGATATTTATTATATTACAGGGTTTGCGCAATTTAAAATAAATGTATCTCCGTTCGAGCGTATCGGGGTATTTTTACGTAAGTTCAGACCTTGACACGGTGTTGCTATACGTTCAAATGTTACGGTGTTATACCCAGCTGAAAAAGTTTTGCAAATTATTTGAATAATTTGAGTCTTTTTGTAAATATATTACAAATTTCGATTTTTTATGAAAGATTTTCAGCATTAATAGGAAAATGTTTACAAAGTTAATTCCGTAGACTTTCGGTTTAAAAATTTCGTAAACATTTTGCATTTTATTTTAAAAAGTGGCCAAAAACTTGCAAATTTTTTTTTAGCTGGGTACTGCTATGCGCATGTGCACAAGGGAGGATCAGCTGTTTATATGCACAAAACAAAAAACGTGTGACCATAAACAAGGTATCTACGTGAGATTTTATTTTCAACCTATGTATATCGTCAAAAACCTTTTATTAAATTTTTCTCTCGCCTTTTTTTGGTGTGAGAAATTTTTTTGAATAATTGAATATCTAACATGACCGAATCTGATGCGAATTTGATTGTTTTCATCGTATTACTCTACGAATTGTTTGGGTTTATTCAATCAACTATGTGCAGTGAATTTATTTGTTTCAATTTGTTAGCATTATGCCAATGCCATTAAACTGAATGTGATTTAAGTGCTCCTTTAAGGTAAACCAACCAAAAAAAAAAAACCCCGAAAAAAAGCATTTGAAATGTAAACGATTAAATTATTAAATTATTAAATAATTTAAAGGAAAAGTGAATGTAAAAATATACAAGAAAAAGCGAAAAGTTGCACTAGATATATCGCGATTGATGGCCACACCGTTTATTATTGTTATTATCTGTTGGAAATTGGAGCAACGTTTATAAAATATTCAACCGACTCTTTTAGTCGGATGGGGGAATTATCAAGAGGCGCAAGAGACGAGATGTTGCACAATCCGCCATTTTGCTTGGCATCATCATAGAGCCATGGCGTGCTCGGATGGGTGTGTCTCTTCGGAGTTGTCAGCCTTTCGACGCGTTGTTTGGTTTAAACCTAATCATTAGTTTGTGTAATTAGATTGTGCGCCACGTTTTATTTGCTTTTCCCTGCTGTCTTAAAAGCTCCATAAACGTGAAAATGATGACGCCACAGGTGTGACTAATAATGTCGAGCTTTTACCACTGTGTGAGTGTGTGGCTGCCTTCAGTTTTCCAACGATGTAAATTTTTCAATGACTTCAAAAAACACCCCTTGCCATCCACCACGTAATTAATCGTCGTACGAACGTCGAAAAACCTCACAAACATCTTTAACCTAAGTGTAAAACACAAATTTTCCCCTTTTTATTCGAAGAAAAAGGGAAATCCTAATTGAAGCAAAGGGATTTGGAGGTTTTTTTTGCAGCTCGGAGTTTGTAATTGAAAAATATAGCTCGATTGGATTTGGGAAGGATAAAGTTAGTACCCCGCTTCCTTCCTCCGTATATAGGAGTGATGGCACTCAGACTCAGAGTTCTTCTTCTTCTCCCCAGCAAGCCAGCAAAAGAAGCTCTCGTCTTTACGAGGTGGTGCTCGTAATTTCTCGTGTTGGCATTACGAGTTGAAGAATGAAGAATGTTTCATTACACTGCTTTGTGGCTTTGAAATGTATAGTTTGAGGTTGCTCGTGCTGCGTGCCATTCGATTCACACCCCTCTGGACTCATAAAATTCTATGGGCCAGCGGTAGATTTCATCCCTCCCCTCCTTTTCATCCTTCCCGAGTTCCCGTTACCCCCCTTCCCGCTTTTTTCTCTCCTCTTTTCTTCACTTTACTCTACTTACCTGTGAGCGAATGAACGCGTCGCGTCTTTCTGGATCTCGTGTTACTTCAGTTTGTGAGTGAGTGAGTGAGACGAGGTCGGAGTGTTCCTCACCTATGAAAATCATCGACAAGATTTGCAAATGGCATATTCAATGGTTTGTTGATTTGAAAATCAGATTTTTTGGGATTTGTTGAGATTTTCAGTGTTTTCTCGTAATTTATTGTGATTTTTTTATGTAGATTTTCAAAGATTTGTTAAGATTTGTTGGGATTTGCTAGGATTTGTTGATTTGTTATAGGATGGGGGTTCCTCACTCGATTCCTCAATCCTCACCTCAAAAAATCTGTGTAGAAGGCTAGATTTGTGATTTGCAAATCAGCAAATCCTAATAAATCGACAAATCCCAGCAAATCCCAACAAATCTGGACAAATCCAAACAAATCAACAAATTCTTGAAAATGTATGTTGAAAATCTCACGGTGGAAGAGACAAATCTCAACAAATCCCAACAAATCCCTACAAATCAACAAATCTAGTAAATCCACAAATCCGACTAATTCCCAACAAATCTGAGCAAATCCCAACAAATCAACAAATTATTGAAAATCTATTTTAAAAAATCACTATAAATTACGAGAAAACACCGAAAATCTCAACAAATCCCGGGAAATCCCAACAAATCCCGAGAAATCGCAACAAATTAACAAATTATTGAAAATCTATTTCAAAAAAATCACTACAAAATAAGGGGAAACACTGAAAATTTCAACAAATCGCAACAAATCAAAGCTTTGGATTTATGATTTGCAAATCTTGTTGATGATTTTCATAGGTGAGGAGAACCCCTCGGTCGAGGTTTTCCGTCGTCATCGAAGAAGAAGACGACGAGCAGGAGCCAGTGGAACGTTTCCTGTTGCCATTATAAAAGGCAAGGGTGTTTTTTTGTTGTGGTGATTTAAGTTTGATTATTTAACATAGCGGACATTAATTTGGCTTAAATGCATTAGTCGTTGGCAGCGATAAATGGACGGTGGTGAGTGGAGCGGGACCCCTGGGACGAGTGATGGTGGGGAGAAATGGGACGCGGAGTTAAGTTGGGCAGGAGGGGGGTCGAGGAGATAATGATCGGGAAGACTTATCTGTCATTTTTGATAGTCGCAGCATGACTGGGCGAAAAAAAGGAGGGACGGAGGTGAGTAAACGAGCGCAAAGTCACTTGTTCAGTCGGTGGGACGGGCGGTCGGGCGGGTGGGAGATGCTAATGTGTCGAGAGAGATGCCACTGGATGGAAGGAATTGGACCTTGAGGTGGTTGGTGTGGTGGTGGTGGTGGGGATGGATGGTTGAGAGTTCGAGTTTGTGAGGTCACCAGAGTTGTTTCTCATGTTAAAAGTGGATGTGGATGGTATTTGGGTGAGTGGAAAGCGGAGTATTGGAAATTGAGACGGGTCGGAGCGCCATTTGTGTTCATTTTCTCTGTCATCTTTTTTCTTTTCCGGTTATTTAGGAATGGGAAATTTTTTTTTTTTTTTTTTTAAAAAAATTATTGACCTGAAAATTTCAGGTCTTTTATAAGATTTTGAAAAAATTTGAATGATTTTGAATGATTTTTTTTGGAGATTTTGAAAAAATTTGAATGATTTTGAATGATTTTTTTTTTTGGAGATTTTGAAAAAATTTGAATGATTTTCAATGATTTTTTTTTTTGGAGATTTTGAAAAAATTTGAATGATTTTGAATGATTTTTTTTGGAGATTTTCAACATGTTCGTGAGGATTTAAGAAATTTTAATGTTTTTCTGAAGATTTTTGAAGATTTTGAATGATTCTGTGATGATTTTGAACGAATTTGTGAGGATTTGAAGAAATTTTGAAGATTTTGAATGATTTTTTGAAATTTTTTTGCAATTTTCTGGGATTTTAGCCCAAGAGGTAGGGGACGATCGCCCCTACTGCCTCCAGGGTCCGCCCATGTGTTTTATGGAATGTTTAGTTTTGAGTTTGTAAAAGTTTAGTGGATGATTTGAGTGAATGTTGGTTGTGTGGTTTGGTCGTTTGAATGGTTGGTGGTAATTGATATTGCAATAACTGCAATTAAAATGACGGAAAGCCGATATTATTTGTTACCTAAACACGAGTTTGG
>JAQFZO010003401.1:0-10042 GCA_034695885.1 Geophilus flavus | reverse complement strand
TGACGATACTTTAGGAATTCCTGGAAAATCGAGCGTACAATCCTTAATACTTCTATCACATTTTTCCAATATATTTTTCCAGCTGTGAATTTTTTCATAATTTCTTCGCGTTTCGCAACAGGTATAGTAGAAGAAAGTTCTTTCACTTTGATACTTGGAGAACACATTTTTTTCATTAATAGAAATAAACTGAAAAGAATTACAAAAAAATTAATAAAATCATAAATCATGCAAATTTTTAAATATAAATTACCTGTGCATTGTGGCAAGGGTATTTGTAAAACACAAAACTTGTTTGTATTTCAATTTTCGCATAAAATGATAAAGTACCAATGCTTTTGTTGAAATGTCACAAACTACAAAACGTTCCTGAAAAAGACATGTTTTTTTAAGTATAAAAATTACAAATAAAATAAAAAAATTCACTTTTAATGCAGCAGGTGTGACGTATTTTCCAATGAAAGTTTCACCATCGTCTTCAGCTAGATATTAAAAAAAAAATCCTTAATTAATGCTTTTTTCATAATCGTCTTGTCATATTCATAATTTACCTTTTCGTTTCCTCCCTACGATCGATGTAAACAATTTAGGTTGATATAAATTCATTCTCTGCAGTTTTTCAGGATCTTGCGATAATGTTGCTGAGAACAACCATTTCTGAGGCTAAATTTAAAAAATACAGTTTTACTGTTTTAATAAAGTCAAATAATCGTAGGTTTATATCATGGACGGATCCAGAGGAGGGCATAGAGCGATTGCCCTCCCTCACTCTCCAAGCATAAAAATCCCAAAAATTTTCAGAACATTGTAAAATTTTCAAAAATTGTTCAAAAAATCCTTCAAATTTTCACAAACACGTTCAAAATCTTCAGAAAATCGGAAAACCTCTTCAAAAAAATCATTTAAAATCATCACAAATTTTTTCAAAAAAATTTTAAGTTCTTCCTAAAATCATTCAAAATCTTCAAAAACATCATTATCTTCTAAAATTGTTCAAAATTATCGCAAAATCGTTTCAAAATCGCCTCCACCCTCCCTGGAAAAATTCTTGGATCCGCCCATGGTTTATATTAAAAACAACTTACTCTAGCACGAAGCCAATGACAACTTGCAGGTGTAAAAACACCCGTACATAAAACGTCGTGGATTGACGATACTTTAGGAATTCCTGGAAAATCGAGCGTACAATCCTTAATACTTCTATCACATTTTTCCAATATATTTTCCTCAATGATTTTTAAACAATCTTTATTTGTTTCGTCGAAAATACGATCAGCTTCATCGATAATCTGAAATAAGAATAAAAATAATTTACAATAAGGTACTGTAGAAATTGTTGTTTTTCAAATTTTAAAATTTAAACTTACTAGAAACATAAGATGTTCTAAAGTAAAACCTTCAGTTTTCGTAATGTGATCGACCAATCGGCCGGGAGTTGCTACTACGATGTCTACTTTACTGTGAAAACCGTATTTATCCTTCTTAATAAGCATCGATTGTTCTTTTGGTAAAGATTTTCCTCCCTCAACTAATGCCACCTATTCAGAAAACAAATAAAATTTACACATTTACACATTTTTACTTATTTTTTTAATTAAAAATAACCGTTTACCTTAATATCTGTGCCTTTACTGTACGTTTCTAAAACTCGAAACACTTGAACTGCCAAATCTTTGACTGGTAACAGAACCAAAGCTTTTAGATTTACATCAACACGGTGTTTCAAAGCCTAAAATGTAGAAATACGAGTTAGAATTTGAAATAAAAATTGTAATTTATTTATTTTTTAATACTTGTATCAGGGGTAAAACGAATGTTAGTGTCTTTCCACTGCCAGTTGGTGCCGATACACATAAATCTCTTGGTGGCAAACATTTTTGGGAAATAGTTTGCAATAGCCATGGAATCACAGTTGATTGAACTAAAATTTTATGAAGTATTTCAATGAAAAAATTCAGGAAAAAATGTATCGTAATTACTCACCTGGAAAGAAGTTATCGATCTTATTCTTTTTCAAATTTGACAACAAAGTTAGATCCAATTCCTTAATTTCTGCTACTGGGGTTGCATGTTTTAATTCTGCGGATATTACGACCGGGTTTGACAACCATTTTGGTAACACGCGTTTAACCTATGTTTTTATTAAACAAATTTTTAAGTACATATAACAAAAATTAATTGAAAAGTATGAATGAAAAGACCTTTTCATGTTTGTTTTCATCAACTCCTTTTAAAACCGTGAAATCTTCAACATCAGCAGCCACGTGCGTCTCCATATTTCCGTTTTGAATATATTTGATTGAGCTTGAGCGACACCTGACGCTGAATTTTTCAAACTTAGACTCGCGACACCTACTCCATAAACGTATGTAATAAATAAATAAAGACATTTTTCCCAAATAAAAATTACGGTTCATGTTTTTGTTTAAAAAAAAAAATCACCTCCACAATAAAACTAAAATTAAAATTTCCATTTACAGACGTAGCTTCAGTTTTGTCATCAGAAAAAATGTTTATTTGAAATAATAAATAAAATAACTATCTCATAATTGAAATTATTACAACATTATCTCCACGGATGAATAATTTGTTCAGATGTCTTTGAAATGTTTTTAGTTTTGCAGATTTTTTCACACAAACAGCGCCAAGTTGCGCGCAGTCAACATTCAATGTCGGCACAACACTAGAACTAGAACTAGCTTCTGTCTTTTCACAGTTTTCTGCTGTAGCTGGAGATTTTGCTTTATTGTATTTAATGAAACTTTCATCCACATCTGATAAGGCTAAATTCCAATGTTTATCGAACGCTTCCACGAATCCTGTGCAAATGCCTCGAATAAATTTGTAATTTCGAGTCCAAACCTTAAAAATAAAAATTATCAATTTAATAAATTTGAAATTACGTTTAATTAATGAGAATTTTACCTTTACTTTAATTCTTTCTTGCATACATTTAACTAGAACACCCAAAGGTCCTTTTGACGCACTGTTTTCCATAAATGAAAAAACATTTCTGTTGGATCGTTTTTGAGTGACTTTACTAATTTCTTCACGAGAATTTTCATTTTCTGGCTGCACTGTCATCGCTTTCAGTCTTTCAAGGCGTTCACGCTTAGCTTTCTGGAATTTTATAAAAATACATCTTAAAATAAATTCAAAAACTACAATTTTCCCGCTTTTTGTGAGAGTATACCGTGCGCGATGACTCTAATTGACTCGGATCCATATTCTTTTCCACAACTTTTTGGTAATCGCTAACTGTTTCAAACGTTTCTGCATCTGGAAATGGTAGTGTTACTTCTGGGGAATTTAAAACAAAAGTCGGATCAAAACTTTCCGACGTAAAGTCGAGTTTTTGTCTTTCGTCCGTGTCCATTTTGTTTATCAAGCTGAACGCCTGGATCCGGATCCAGGAGTCATCTATGTATCTCCAATCACACCATGTGTGTCTAAATCTCAATTTCGTCCCAAAAATAAATAAATACACATCACACTCACACATAAATCCGTAATGAATGAATTTACTATTCTTCTATTTACATTTTCAAACAATAATTATTTAATTACATATTTCGTTGGCCAATCGATTATTTTCGGGAACTTAGTAATTTCTTCTTCAGAATAATCGGTTATCTTCTTATTTATCGGTCTCAATTGTCGTATTTGACCCGTAACATTTTGTAAAAATTCTTCTGGGACTTCCTACATTCAGAAAATAAAATTTAAACATCAATTTATAATTCATTACAGTTCAATGTTTAAACTTCTTACGCCATCAGGAAAACAGTGTAAACGTTGCATTGCATTTGGTCGCAGCAAAGTTCCACCAAATTCCCTATAAACAGCTTTCCATAACACCTAAAATTTATCATTTTAAGAAAATTTCTCTCTAAATTAAGTCCACAATCATAATCTATTATCAATTTCTAGTCTACCAATGTTGGATCCTTTTGATGCAATTGGTACGCTAATGTCCATGTTGCTCCGCCTGGAAACCTATAAGAACCAATTAAATTATTAACTTACGTCTGAAATAGGAATTTAAATTAAATTATGACTGTTTTTGTTACCCAGTGTGGTGAAAATAAACCCTTCTACGCCATTCTTCTCCAGGCATCGAAATGTGACGGGTATTTATAGCAATCACATGGTCTCCTACATCACCTAAAGATTTAAAATAAATTTAGTTATGCCTATAATATATTTTTAGTTACAGAATATCGAATTTGCTGTTTAGTATTTACTTGATCTGTGATAAATTGGTTTATGTTTTCCATGTAAAATATCGCTAATTTTTTTGGCAGAATGAAATGGATTTTGCCATTTAGCGTCATACAAATACCAAACTCTTCCAAATATCTGCCATTGCTAGAATAAAGTAATGAAAAATATTTTTAAGTAATAAAATTTTGATGTTTTCTGCAGAGTACCATACTTGCGTGCGGAAGGTCGCCATTTCTATGTAATTCCGTTACCTGCCACGAGATAGCGCATTGATTTTTTTTTTTTTACTGTTGTTTGTTACTAAAAAAAGGTAATAAAATATGAATATTACGGTGAAAATATTTATAAAAAGACCTTCATCTTTTTTTAAACATTCATCAGGAGGGATAAAATTAATAAAAACTCCAATAAAACTTCACAAATTTGAAATTTGTAGAAATGACGTCGTAATTTGCTTTTTGTGACTCTAATGAGCTGCGAAGTATGACATCACACCTTTAGCAGAAAATGCCAAGGTCACCAAATGGTGGTACCACAGGAGCAGGCTCAACAGCCTTCAATCAAAAAAAAAAAGCAAAAAAACTGTACATATAAACAAGGACAAAAAATTCTTCTTTGAACTTTCTGATGGGATACTTTTGAAATCAGACACGCTATGAGAAACTTTTATTTCTTACTCAATTTAATTAATGTTTTTCTACCCGAGAAGTAGTGATGATCATTTTAATACCATTTACCATTCTCTTCTTTACAATACAATCAAATGTGAAAGGTGAGGAATTTTTTTATCTTTGAAAATGACAGCAAAATCCTTGATTCCATTTTGTTTTTCTTAGGCTATCAGTGCCGTTTCAATTGGCAATGTCCATCACCGTTTTTCTATTGCAATCAAGATTTACAACTTTGCGTATGTAACCCAGCACATCCTGTTAGACTTCAAAATATTTGTTTACCTGGTAAATTTAACCGTTTACCCTATTAAACTCATTTAAAAACATGAAATTTATTTTCCTAATCCAAATTTCCTTCAATTTTGTATGTATTAATTCATTTTTTTTTTTAATTTTCAGCTTTAAAATATGGTGAACCGTGCGATTTTAGCGATTCCTGCCGATTTTACGACATAAACTCATTTTGCCATCGAACTAAGGGCTGCGTTTGCAAAGAAGGCTATCGCCCGTATAATCAACATCTCCTGAATAAATGTGCTCCAAAAGATCCTCGTTATTACGGGAATTGGCGTAAGAAATTAAGTAAATGGCGTAAATTGTATTTGTATAATGTTATACTGCTAATTCCCGTTTAGCTTATGACGATGACGACGACGACAGCGATGAAGATGATGATGACGACGACGATGTTTCGACTAACAACGTTGCTGCACCGATAATCGTCGGTATCGTTCTTGGCAGTGCCATCGTATGTGGTTGGTCTTGTGCAATCTGTCGAGTTTACCTTAAGTAAGGATTAAAATAATAAAAGTAAAAGTAGTGTTACATAACTAAATACCGATATAAAATAATAAAAGTAAAAGTAGTGTTGCATAACTAAATACCGATATAAAAGAATAAAAGTACAGTTATGTAACTTATCTAAAATGATGATCGGTTTATAAAATTAATAAAATAAATTTGTGTGTTGTGTAGAAAAATGGAAAAACAAAGAGCTCGTGTTCATCAACGAAGAATGAGAAGACATAAAATAAATCATCCGGCGAGTAGACCCGTCGACTCTGAATTGGAATTTCCTATCGAAACATTGATGTCGATGAGATCGAACGAAGTGCCTTTACTTAATGGTAATTGATGTTGTAATTCTAATTACAATAAATAAAAAGTGAAATTCTAAAATTGGGAAAAACCTAGTGGCTGCATTCAAAACTAAGTCGATTCTTCCTATTATCGTAATTTTTGCGATCAGTAGTACAGGGTCATGACGTCAAATTTTATATCGAGTTTCTAAAAGCTTAATATAAAATATTCAAAAAAAAATGAAAAATATTTACTTTCACAAAATTTCATCATAAATTAGGTATATTATCGGTATTTAAATTGAGCTTCGTTCAAAGATTAGTCGATTTCTAATTTATGATTAAATTTAGCAAAAAAAATAAATATTTCTTTCAATTTTTCAATATTTTTTGAACATTTTATATAGAAAAGCTTTATTTTATAATAAAATTCAGCTTTTACAAACACACATAAAAATAACGTCATTACCCTGTACTTCTGGTCGACTTAACTTTGAATGCAGTGCAGCTAGTGATTTTTGGGGATAAAATACATGTAAAATTGGGGATAAGAAGACGTTATTTTTGGAGAAAATTTAGGGGAATTTAAAATAGTCACTCAAAAAGAAGAAATTTTTTAAATTGGAGTTTGTAATTTTAGAACCGAATAGACACAGTTGTGCAGCTACGATCGTTCCAGTTCATGAAAAGAATCCGCAGCTCAATCGGCGTAGCTTACCTGGAAACTTCTCGTCCGCTCCTGTCACTGCCCATTTGTGCCCTGATGAAGAACCACTGCCAGGCTACGAAGGGTCCCACAAAAGTTCGACCGAAGAATGCGATATCGAACTCTTACCTCCGTCTTACGACGAAGTGATGAAAGAATCTAACCGCGATCAATCAAATCAAGTTTAAAGACTTAAAAAAAGACCGATTGTGATTTTTTTTATATAATGTATATGTATTTATTATACCATTTTATTCAAAAACTTTTATAATTTTAATGTTTTGTAACATTATTACTTAAATGTGAAAATTGTGAAATAAATTTTTTTAAATCTATTCAGTTTTGACTCATTTTATTACATTGAAATAAATAAGCGAATTTACTTACTATCATCCATCAAAACTTGTTACACGTTTCAAAATGTGGACACAAACGAGAAATATTTTTTTTTTACGAACGTTGAGCATAATGTATATTTCACACTCGAACATTTCATCACCTAATAGTTATTGTACAACGATAATTCTCAATAATAAAAGAAATATTTTTGTAAAAATAACATCATATTTAAAAAAAAAATAGCAAAAAAGTTGTGAGCAAAATTGAAAGGAAAGAATTGATAATACTGTTAAATTTTATAATTAATTTTTCTTTTAAAAATGCAATTAAAATTGTTCCCCTCTTTACTCAATTAATCCAAATAAAATAATCGTTTCAATACATCTCAAGTTTGGTGTTTGTTGCTCCTCAAACGGCCCAAGTGTGGAGCTTCACGAGTACAAACACTGGAACGGCGATGATCGTCTTCGTCATCGCTAGTGTATGTGGTCATGGCTACCGCACCTCGAGTGCTCGTTGCTTGCATTAGTTCCATATCTGGCCCGTTACGGTTCTCGTAGAGCAAAATATTGAGCGTTTCTTCATAGATACGAGCTTCGGGGAATTCAACCTGAAATTTCATAGCAATAAATTGAAAATCTTTGTCGGAAATTACGTATATAAATTTCTTTTTACTTTTGTATGCTTTTTGTCAGTTGCGTACACGATCGAAGTGCAACAAACTTCGGCAATTTTCTTTCCATGTCCGTGAAAAGACCAACAACAAATTTCATTCGATCCTATCACGTCCTTTATGAAAAGAACGCGTCCACTAAAGCGCAACGATAACTTGTCAAACAATTCAATGTTTTTGAGCAGATTATCATCTGAAGTGCTGTAGAAAATGAAAAAGTTATTTTTAATTATATTTTTTATTGAGTTAATCGAAATTCCTACCTAGTATATGAGTATTTATTATTATGACGATTAATCAACAACTTCACAACAGGCTAAAATTGAAAAATCAAAAATTCATTAAATATTTTTTTTATTTTTTAGAAAAATGAGAAAAATTTACTTTAGATGTTGAGCTTATGAGAATTTGCTCCTCACGAAGACTCGTTATGAGCGGAACTCGACAAATAGGTTCAACATCTTTCTCTCTCTTCTTCAGTGCTGATTCGCAAGAATCCACTAATTCTTGAATTAAATAATATTTGGCTTCTTGAAGTAACTCAACTAGCTCGCACGGATTATCGGGTAAAGGAACTGATCCGTCGCGGAGAAAATTCAAAATTGTTCCAAAATGCTTTCCACAGCGATCAATGAGAATCCAACCTAAAAAAAAAAATAGGAAAAACAAATATAAATTTTTTGTTCATGACGTAAAAATCAGAACTATTTTTTTTTTACCCTCGGAATCCGTAAGGACTTCCATCCGACCACTGAACATTGCTCTGAGCATATTATCATGTTTGGTTAGTGTACCGATTGTGGTGTAATGCAGTGATCCGCCGACATTTAATTTTACATATTGACTTGGGTTACCATGAATGACAGTTTTATGATCGCCTGACATTTCAACAGCATACATCAAGAAGGAAAATGGCGATGTTAGATTCAACACTTCCGAGGTTCCGACTTCCCCTGCAGCACGGTGACGGTGCTCTCAGCTGAGTGTAACGAGTAATGAAGCATGTAACTATCGAGTAATTATTACATTCGATTTTAAATCGTTTAAAAATGCCTTACTTTTAAATGGTTTCTAGGAGCTAGCTACTTTTGGCTTACTCCTTTGCCGACTTCATTCGTGACTTCTCTGCCATCTGGTGTGAATTACTTTAAGTTGTGGTGTAAGAAAACGAGATACCTCGCGAGATACTGTATGGAATTACTTAAAAGTTTTGGTTAGAATAGTTAAATAAGTAGTTTCTAGTTAATGTATTTGTTAGACAATAAAGTTATTATTATAAGCACTTTATTTTTGTGAATCTCGTATACCCCATGAAAAATCTAGTAAATTCAAGTAAATTTAAACACTGGATTTATGATTTTATAAATCCTAAATGCCATTTTGTCGATTTTCGGCGAGGGGGACGACAATAGGAGAAATCACGTACACCCTGTGATGGAAATCACGAAATCACATGTAAATGACAAAAAAAACATATGGAAATCACAGAAATCTCGTACACCATTTTGTCGAATGTCGGATTCCTCGCTTCCATGGCATGTGAAAGTTTTGATCATTCTCTCATTATACGTTTTTGGTCATATACTTGTAGAAGTTTGGATGTTGAAAATTTATTGAATTTTTTATTTTTATTTTTTTACAGTTGGAACTTTTTTTTAAATTGAGTATAGTGAGTGGGATTTGTTGGTTGTTTGCCTTTCCAATAATGCGGATCACTAATTTGCATTTTCCTTGAAATGTTCCTTGTATGCTACAGTACCTGCAAGGATTTTATTTGTTTTTGATTTACTATTGCCATACAAATGTATGGAAAAATATTTTGTTGAAGTTTAGAAATAAATCATAATTATTAAAGCCTATCTGCAGTTCCATAAATCTTAATAAAAACCTCAATAAATCCTAAAAATCTCAATAAATTTCATAAATCTTTAAAAATCCGTCAAAGTCTCTAATCATCACCAAATCATAAAAATACTAACTTAATAAAAGTTAACAATCAATTGATCCTACAATGAAAGTGCAAAATTTAAGGAAAAAGAAGTTAATCATGTATAAAACTTGCCAGGGGGTGATTCTGGCATGGTAAATGCATGTAAAATGCATTGAAAGTGGTTTGAAAGCATTAAAATCAACTATTTTCAAGATATAAGCATAATTGTGATTTTTGCAAAATTAAATGCAATCACTAAAATAAAAAAATTCCTACGTTTCGGAAATTGTTGATTGTAGTAGAGCTTTGAAATCAACGGTAATGCATTTTTCATCCCAGAATCACTCCTTAAGCATAGCGCGATGCATGAGTAACTTGTTTTTTACCTTTTTAAGACCCTTCATTTTACTATTTGATGAT
>JAQFZO010003400.1:0-10046 GCA_034695885.1 Geophilus flavus | reverse complement strand
AAAATATTTTGTAAGTCAGCTGCAAACAGATTAATTTCAGCGGGAAATACTTTATTCAATATGATAATTTATGTTACGAATTTAGTTTATTGCTAACCTTTAGATTTAGTCGGTTTGAATAAAAAGTCTTTAAAAAAAATTTGTTTTGAGAAAAAAAAATGGTGCTATTATAGAAAATTGCATATCCAGAACATTGGCATTTTGCACATTCCATATTACTGTAGTGTACGACATAATTAATGAAAAAAAAAATTATTCAAAAATAGCACGTTTATCTTTAATTTGTACTTGGTTAATTAATAATTTTGGATGAGTTAAAAAGTCATTGTTGGTCGAGTGTTTAGCGTTGTATTAATCCAAATAAAGTTAATTTCATAATTTCTATTCACCATGGAAAACTATTCTCACCAATTTGTGTGGGAGATAAAATAAAAAATGAATAATTAAACACGAGTCAAATTTATACACCATTTTATAAGTGTGAAATATAATGCATAAAATTTTATTATAAATGAAATGAGAATGTAATCGTTAACAAATATTACGTTGGCATCACCTATATGGACACTACGGTATATACTATATAACAAATATTAGGTGAATATACAAGAAATACAAATTATTACCTAAAACTTTTCCTTTTTTTACAAAGGTTTTTTTTAGCGATTTTCGAGTTAATTAAGGCAAGCTAAGAAAATTGGATTACGCTAATCTGGTTTTATTAATCTCGTGTATTTTACTAATTTCTATTCATCAGGGAAATTTGCATAGGTGTCGGATCATTCGCGATCAAATGAAGGAAGCGAAACAACAAGTGATGAAAGTGATCGATCACAAACCGCACATAATTGACATCATTGGAAAATATACATGACAACGATTCGGATCACACTTCATGCTTCCATAGCCATTGCTCTTTGTCGAAGCCCGGCGTCAGCGCCAAATATTTGTAGCGTCCAGGAGGTGAATTAAAAGAGCGTTTGTGAATGTGAAGCGTTCGGGGATTTTTTTAGATGGATCGGTCCCTCGGCCTTCAAACTCATCTGCAAACTTCTCTGTAGTGATTTTGTATATTTACAAATTTACAGTATAAATGGTTTATTCCCGAGTGGTTTATTTTTATATGAGTAATAAAAATACATTTATTTAATTATTTATTAATCAGTAATAAATCTAGTGTGCAATGATTTTTTATTTTTCATATTAAATTTTTTTTTATAATTTTACAAACGAACATCATATCACAAAATAAACAATTTTATTTCATTTATTAAATTTTTTGGCATCGAACATCAACATGTTTAAATGGTAAAAAATTCTTTTGCAGAATGCATATTTAAATCATTATGCTCAGCCAAGCAGCAATCAACAACATTACCCCAAAGGGAGTAGCTGGACGAACATCTTTCCCGTCAACGAGTAAATATAGCAAGACCCACTCACGGACAGCTTTTCGATGACACAGCCATGTCTGAATGAATTATTAATTTTCGTAAATGAGAGGATAGGAGGGAAAGCATAACAGTGATTGATAGTCACCGCTAGACCAGATATGCTCGGTAAAGGTTCCTTTAGTGAATGATCTCTTCCGTGTCAGCTCTTAAGACAGCATCTGCTACGATGAAAGACTCGTGGATGATGATTTTCAGATCGTCATCACAGATTTATCGACACAAAAATTTATTTGCGTCTATCAGTAGATAGCACCAAAATAAATGAAGAAAATGGACGAGTACCATCCCATCACATGGTGGCGACATCTACCGATCAACGCTATTCAACTACTGATACCACATTCTACGGCGCATCACGTTAAATGATATTAACAAATACATTTCTATTTTTATATTAATTATAGTTTTTAATCACTAGCTACACAGAAGAGGGATTTCTTAATATCGCATATTTCTAAACAGGGATCACTTGATTTTCCTTCACTTATACTTCAGAAATAATACACAAAGGAGTAAAGAATAACATAAAAATAAAATTACATTTTTAAATTATTTACAGACTAGATAAAAGAAAAACTTTCATTCTGGGTTAAATATAAAAACAAACTGTATACAACTTTCTTAAATACAATAATAATATTTAGTAACATTTGGTCAACATCGTTTGGCATCATAAATTCAAAAATAACAAGAAAAAAATATCACTTTAAATGAATAAAATTCATACATTTAAACTTTTTACAAACATTCAATACATGACTACGTCTTGAAGCCGTCTACGTGAATCCAAACACTTCTACTACTTTGCACTCAAAATCGTGAGTCGAACTCAACGAAGGATTATTAAATGACTGGCATGTTTCAGTACGTCCAAAACGTATATCTTCATCTAGCAATATTCCTTGACCATTCCTATTCAAAAAATTAAAATAAATTAATCAACAAAATCATCCAATTGAATTTATGAACTCAGTCTCTTACCCTCCACCGATTGTTAACATCTTCGAATCTCCCGCCATAAACAGTTCAGTCGCATGCGCGTGTGCTACACTCGCAACTCCTTGCAACCCATTGACACCAACCCAAGAGTATTTGTGGTTACTCGGGGTGATGGTAAACAGAAACGTTTCACCAGTACCGAAGTACGTGTGTCTTTGTCCACCGTCGTCTCTCGTGTTCCTCTCCCTCCAACTCGTCGAACAGTATGCTCCAAACACCTGTCGTAAAAATCATTTGTAAAAATTGCAAATAAATCGACACGAAACTCCCATACGTACCTCATTTGTTGTTGTTTTAATGACTAAAATAGTTGGATCGTAATTTTCAACTCTTTGATAGAAAGTCGTCAAACTACACCCGTGTTCTTCGGTCGTGTAAATGAGTTTTGGTTGGTACATGGTAATTCGAGCAGGCAGCCATGACCATAATATCAATAACTAAAAAAAAAAAAAAAATTTATTTAGTTTAAAAGTATAAAATTTCATCTTTCTAAGTGAGCAAAGTGCGGCCAATAGATTAAAGCGATAGCTCTACTTACGTTCTCATTTGTTAGAATTTTTGACGAGAAGTTAGTGAAAGGAAAGAGACCCATTGAACGAGCGCGATTCATGTCGCCTTTGTTAGTCTAATCCAAAGATGCAGGAAGAAAAGACGTGCAAAGTGTTATACCAAAGATCCCCAAAGAAATCGAAGCCATTCTTATACATTCACGAGTATAAAATTAAAAATAATTACCTCATGTATCGTGAGTGTGTGGGAAATCGCTTGAATGGCAACCTGAGATTGAGAAGTCGGGATGCCTTCCGTAGATCGTGACCGCACTAATGCGTTGTAAGATGTATTTCGAACAACCGACTTGCTGTTGACACACATCTCTGAATGCACGAAAATTTTAGTCACTTCACTTTGACTCAGAGCGCGAATCCCAAATGCAACCTGGCAAAGAATTAGTCATAAAATAAATAAATCAAAATCAAAATCGTTTTTTGATGGAAAAATACTTTGAGTAGTTTGTCTGATGAAACCGGAATGTCTTGGCAAAATTTAATCAAGGCATTCGAAACACCATTCAAAGAAATTTCACGTGACCAAACATTGTCTCCTTTGGCTAAAAGATAAAAAACAAGTAAACAATTATTAAAAATTATAATTTCGTTAAGTAAGTGAAAAACAGATGACAAATATATTTACAAGAGTGCTTTTGAAATAGTATTAAAACAGCCATTGCGACACGATACAACACTTTGCTGCCTTCGAACAGAAAACAATCCATCACTCGCACCTGAAAAATGATGTCACAAAATAGAAATTTTAGTTCCGTAACAAATATCAATGAAATTGCAAGAACTTACAACATGAGTAAACGGGAGGTAATTAAATATCCACCACATCCACTGCTCAAATAAATGCTCCATTGTATCCGTATCTTTAACATATTTGCTAATATTGCCGTAAGCACTTTTCTAAAAATAACACACAAAATAACAAAATTAAAATAAAAAAGACAAAAATAAGTAAATACCCTACAGCGTATTTTTTGGTCAAATGCAAAACAGTTCTCCAAGCAACTTCAAAAGTCGTTTTAGTTTGAATAATGAACTTTCCTTGTTTCCATGAAAGCAGCGCGCATAAACTGTTGTAACATTCTTCCTCTATATAAAAAAAAACAAGGAAAATTTGATAAATAAATAATATTTATGAAATTCAAAAAATCCAAGGATTACCAGGTAAATAGTGTAGTAGAAGGCAAGTAATGGGGAAGATTGTGGGACAAAAGGTAATTGCAGGATACGAGTAGCTAACTACGCTCAAGATCCGATTACACAGCTTGATTCCATTGGGTGATAGATGGTAATTCAAGAGATGACTATGATCCACAAATGCAGGCAGATGTTGGCTGTCAGGGTCGCAATCTGAAATTAATTTAAAAATACAATATAAATATCTTCTATATATATAAAAAGTAAAGTATGTATGTATGTCTGTCCTTTATGATCTACTACACCATTCATCCGATCGCCATGAAACTTTGGGATATTGTTCAGTACACTCCTACGAAGGTTTCTACGCTATTTTCAGAATTATCAGAATAAAACTGAATTTTTAAAAAATAAAAAACCTTAAAAAAATGCGATGCGATGGTGTCGCCACCTATATTTAGCGTCATTACAGCAACGGGAACAGCAACGGGCAACGGGAACGGCAACGGGAACAGCAACGGCCAACGGGCAACGGGAACGGGCAACGGGAATTTCTTTTTTTTTCGCAGCAACGCGCGGACGGGTCTGCTAGTTTAATATAAATAAAACATTTCAATTTTTAGTCATCATACTGTATTTACCATAGAATAAATCGTGCAAATATGTAAAATATATGAATTAATGGAAAAAGTGCTTATATATATATTAGTGAATTAAAAGAGCAAAGAAAAAGATTTGCGGAATATAATAAAAAAGAAAATACAAAATTCTAAGTAAAAAAAAAAATACATGCCTTCTACGAAATTCTTCAGATAAGGAGTGACAACTCCTTGTTTCCTTTTATAAGCAAGCCACAAACAGTTTTGGCCTGACAAAGTCAACAGATAAACAAAAAAATAAACAAAAAAAAATGTAAAAACAATTGAAAACCAACCAGCTGATCTAAGAAAATAAAATCAAAACGAACAATTAAGCAAATAAAAGTTCTACTAAGCAAAAAAAAATCAGTGGAAATAAACTCTTTAAAACTCTTTTCACTCATCGAACATTTGTTTTACGGTATCCCAATAAAAATTATCTACTAAATTTTTCTCTTTTACGTGCATCTGACATAATTCCAACCACAAATGCTTTCTGATTGGATGAGTTAAAGGCCAGTTGTTTTCACGAATAAATAGTTTTGCCTAAAAAAATAAAAAAAAATTATGATAAATGATAAATTACTATAAAAGTAATTAAGAATTCAAGGTTTTATCTGTAAATCAACAAAAAAAATTAATTATCGCAATTAAATACGACCAAAAATAACTTATTGGCATCACTCCAAATAGGAAAAAGACTTAAGAAATAGAAAATTAAAAAAATTAAAAAAAAAATTTCTTACTTCTTTGGTTTTTCCAATTTTGATGAAAGATCTTAACTGCTCTATCGTGCCGAAATTTTCCGTAAGAGCTGGTGTATGAAATGGAAAACTGGAAGTTTGTACGTGATCTTGTAATGGCGCTGCACCATTCGTCCCGCCGCCTCCTTGCTCCATGTCCCGTCTCGAGCTTAGGGGATCTCATACTGAAATTAAAACAGACGAACATGTTTTATGTCAATCGTAAAATTAAAAAAAATAAGTTTGTGGTAAATAACAATTTTTATTTGAATTTGAATGGACCAACGCCCAATTAAAATGAAAAGTTTTACAATAATCGATATGGGAAAATCACGATGGATATAATCAAGGCAAACTTAATTATTTGTATTTTACATATGCACAAAGTCATTGATTTTTTTTGCCATTACCATTGAAGTCGACCTTGATGCACTCCATAACTTGTCAACTGGCGTCTGTCATCATTTAAACACACTCGTGAGCATAAAAGGCAATTTTAATTTTATTCACCCGAGAAGGATCACAATTACATGTGAACACCGTATGAACACAAGAAACCAATTAGGAGTCAGACAATGTACTTTTTTTCTGCTTTCTGATTCGACCTTTTAATTAATCCGTAATTTCCCACCGATTCAAGATTTCAGAGATTCTCATAAAATTATTTTTAATATTTAAAAAAAAAATTAAAATTCACAATCCTACACATAAATTTAGCCCAATTTTTACGTGTTTGAAGCCAAAACAGCAATAAACAAATCAAGTATATATGTTAAGCACTTCGAATTTTCGTAAAACAGATCAATCTCACTTACATAAAATCTTCCACACCATAACTTTGCAATAAAAACTAGGCCTAAAAATCCATCGACTAACCCACAAAACTTCAGAAACAGCGAATCAAACGACATAAACAATCAATTTCTTATCTAGAACAAAACACGCCTAAAAATTTCTAAAGAAAAAAAATAAAAGGAAAAAAAACATTTACGTACGTAGATCATAAAAATTGGGACTTAGATCTGACTGTGAGTGTTTGGAGCCACAGCAGAGCATGAACATCTTTTTACCAGGTAATAAAAACAACAACTAAAAGGGTTGTAGATGATGATGAAATAAGTTTAACAACCACTAACGCGACACTCAGACTCTCTTACGAGTTTTGATGAGTTTCGATGAGTTTCAGGGACTTTCCAAACCCAAAACCGAGCCCATAGTGAGAGTAATAATAGTAATAATACTACGTAAATAAAGGAAAAACTAAGAATTTCCTCTTAAAATATTAAAGAAACAACAACTTATGATTGGATGTTAGAAACGGGATATGCTTGGTTGCACATGGACAATAACAAAAATCGAAACCAACCAAAGGAGGAAATATTGGCTTCAGGTGTGGGAGTCGAGTGTTTGGTGACAAAGGACGTTCACTTTACGAAGAAAGACGAAAATAAGCGGAGATAAATGCCCTGCCCTTAGTCGACAAGTCTCTCTCTTACGTACTTCGTGGAAAAACTGATAAAAATTAAGCAGGTAAGTTCAAAAAAAATATTAAAAAAATAATAAAAAATTAAAATGAATAGGAATGTGAACGTGAGCTTCCTCAGGTATATCGTAAAATCGCCTTGACCTTGAAAGACCTAAGGGGCCCGCTTGATTAAATTTTCCACTGAGTTAAATTTAGATGGGAGAAAATTTTTACGGGGATGTTTTTTTGTTTTAAGGGGTCGATTTTATGGGTGAATGTGAACCCTATTATTTTTTTTATTACCTGTGATTCATATGAGTTCAATATTTCGATGATATTCGATTTCGACACACTGTCATTAAGGAAAAATGAAAATGGGACACACCTTTGACTGGTTTTCATTTTGTTTACTAAATGTCAGACGAATCCTGGACCGGATTTTGAAGTGATAAAAATTTATCTTTTTTTTTTTCTTTTAAAAAATTTCTGGCTTTATAACAGATTTATCTAATCTCCCATTACTTTAGTTATTACAGTTGTATTTTTTCTTTACCGGAAAAAATTTAATTGTTAATTATTATTTTTGGTTTGTCACTTCCTGAATATAATAACTAATTTTCCGTGAATTATTTTTACAGTTCGAGGCGCTGATAACAGAGATACTCGAGCGTTTCATTTTTCAGTAATTAAGTCATTGGTGCTTGAATCGAGTAGTCTAATCGTTGTTAAATGTCATTTAAGTATATCTTACCTTCTGAAGATTCTGACGTCGATATGTAAAACATCGGTTTTTCTCTGTCTTTATGAGAATTGCGTGAAGGTTGGTGTTGATTTACTGATTGCAGGACCATATCAGCTTATTATTATCAACCTGAATTGTTCGATCGACTTATCTATTGCGGGGCAATTTATATTCTGGGTCAGGAAATCGATTCTTCGCTGCGCAATGTCCACGAGTCAACCACGAGGAGTTTCTATACTTGTGTGTTTGGCTACCGGCCAATTACGATTGGCGAGTTACCCCTGTTTGCATCATGTCGTTGCAGGCAATTCGTACATTAGCGTGGGTGAACAGGTATTGCGAGCAACCGGCGTAAACAGACTAGATAACCAATCACATGCGAGCTGGGATGATGATGGGAAAAGGAGAGGAGCGTTCCGTAGAATTTAGGTTCATTTTCCTCGACATCCGTTTACTATTTAAATTGATTACACTTACCATCGTGTCTGTCGAAACAACCGGGTTGTCGATATCAATCGGGAGTGTGGGTTACGAGAGGAATCATTTCTACTGGCTTTCCATTTAAGGGAATTCGAAAAGCACCATCTTTAATTGGAAGCGGGCGACATCTTGTGGTGGAAATTAAAAGTTACGTCACTTTTTGTTACTGTCGCTAGTTGTCAGCATGAGCCGAAATGATTACGTAATCGTTTTATTGCAAAGTAAAATCGCGGGAATTTTAATCGAAATAATTTTATTAACTATCGAGTTTATTCGAAAACCATAAAATATAACGAGTACTTTTTTGCCAATTAATTTTATATGTGACATAAACGATAAATAATAAAATTTATTAAATTTATTAAATCTTTTAAATTAAAAAAAAACCACAAAATTAAAATTGGCAGTGAAAACCATTTGATGGTTAGACGATTTAACATATTTTGAACACTAGATAATTCAATCAGCTATTTTGACAACACATGATAATATTCATCATAATAAAAACAAAATATTTTTTCATATACTAATAGAATATACATTTTTTTTTTTTACAGAATTAAATGGAAAGACAAAAAAAATGTTACTTAAAAACTGAAAAAAAATTGGCAGTTTAAGTATACATAAGCATGGTTTAATATGGTTTAAAACTTAAAAAGGAGTATCACTGCATTGTCATATTAAAAATTGCACAATAAAATTGAAGGCCGCTCAAAACCTTAATCAAATGAAATGTTACATTGTGAACTTTTAATAAAAGGAAACTAATTCTGTTGAGGAACAGGCAGTAAGTCTTGTCCTTCATCTAAATTGTCTGGAAGCCTTTTCCTGCAGACATTACAGCGACTGATGCGACTTCTTAGGTCTCCAGCTTTAAGAGTTTGTGGTCTGGGCTGTCTGAACTGGTCTTGTTGTTCTATCGTTGCTAACCAATAACTGTATTGAGTGGTGAAATAATTGCAACGACCATGTCCTTGGCACTCAACAAAAGGATTTGTCCTGAAAGACTCTAGACAGGATCCAGGTGACACTAAGGGCTGACCGCCTCCTTCTGCCCCGGCATCGGTGTGCTAAATAAATCATTTTATTTGTGAAAAATTCGAATGTTAACAAATTATTTTAAATTTACCATGATAAAACTGTATCCAATCCATAGCGAATCCCAATTGTTAGGACATTCTGGAATATCGATCGTCTGGCTGTGAATTGCTATCACCTGATATTTCAAAACACCCACGATTAAACTTCACACATACACTTTCACTAACATTCTAGTTTAGTTTCCTTACGTGTGTGGTTGTTTCACATACGACACATTTACTAATGAACTTTTCAATTTCTCTTCCCTCAATCGGTGTCATCATCATTGGCGGTGGTTCGGGAGTAGAAAGCCAGTAACTGTAATCGTTTCGATTGGCAAAATAACAGACGTTATTCAAGTTGCAAAACATAAATGGCATCGTGCTGAAATATCGTAAACAACTTCCGGGGGTACCTTAAACAGCCAAACGTTATCAAAATAAATATTTCTTAAATCTATTTAAAGATTTTGTTTATTTCATTACCTAAATCTTGACCATGTGCGTTCGAGCTTCCCTGGTCGCAAAGGAAACGCCGGATTTCCAGTAAATATTTGTCAATTTTTAAAAAAAAGTTTGCAATTAATATTACATTTATCAATGTGTATTACAGGGAAGAGACGGTTTACCAGGTTTAAAGGGAGCGCCAGGCGACAGAGGTATCGATGGTGGCCCTGGGGCAAACGGACCAAAGGGCCCAAGTGGCGATAGAGGATTTGATGGACGCCCTGGATTATCCGGACGTC
>JAQFZO010003399.1:0-10047 GCA_034695885.1 Geophilus flavus | reverse complement strand
TTAATTATTATTATTATTATTATTATTATTATTATTATTATTATTAATTAATGATAATATAAACTTAAACTATTAACTTTTTTTATTTGCTATTATTATTATTATTATTTTTTTGAATATTCCTATCATTTCACTCAGCGGTTTGGAGGTCCATTACTAGTCGCGGAAAGTGCCTCAGGGAAGCCACGAGACATTTGAGTATACAATGAAAGTGTAAATAAGTGTTTTTTTATAAGAAAAAAAAAATTAGTGTTTTTTAATTAAACAAATTCATTCCCAATTGTGCATATAAACTGTTTTTTCCCTTTAAATGTCCTTGCATTTGTTGCTATTGTTGATGTTGAATGGATAAAAGTGGAATTAAAAAAAATTTGTGTGAAATTTACCTACTTACAAAAATGACTTTGTTTTTATTGAGTAACTTTATTAAAGAAGATTAAAAAAAATGACTTTTTAATCACAGACAGTTCCCAGTTATGAATGGAAATGACTGAAAGGGACAAAGAAAAGGAGAAACAAGTTGAGTTCATATAGAAATAGGCCTAAGAGAGTGCACAGATTCATTTTGTGGAGCGCAGACAGCAAGTGCTATGTTGCCTAGGGGGTGATGGCAGGATGGAATTCAGTGTGTGAAGTTCTGGTTGAAGTCCATTCACAAGGTCGGGGATGGAAGAAAGAGGGGAAGGGAAGGGAGAGAAAAACTCGAGTTCTACTCCCCCATCACCACCACCACAACTCCTGATTTCGTTTTTTTTTTTTTTCAATTGCCTCGACAGAAGTTCTCAGTTTGGGCGAGTTTGTAAGGGAGAAAGTGTTCATATTATACATAAATAAGTATGAATGGCACGTGGAATTGTGCCCTGAGCTCCCAACTCCTTTACCTCCACACCCTTCAACTAACTCTCATGTTCAAAGACAGGGCAAAGCCAGTGATGCCAAACACGGATACACATGGACGCACAGCATGGCTGCATCCGTGCCTGCAAGGCGCTCATTATTTCTGGAGGATTTAATTACGGCGGCACCAAAAAAGAGGGAACGCGAATTGAAAGGAGAAAAAAGGAGGAATGTGTTGGCGTCACTGAATCAGTTTTAATAAAATCAAGTTTAATATTTCACAATGAGTTGTTTATGACTGAAAATATAATTTTCAACCCATATGTTGTCGGTTCATCCAAAATGTGAAAGAACTCTTTCGGTTTTCCTCTTCCACTTCAACGATTACTCGATTAGGATGGAACTACGAATTTTTATAACTATATTATTTCGTGTTTACGTCGTACAGAACATATGTATTCCGAGAAACTTCTTACAGAAAGATAATAAATGTTTTTTTGTGTCATGTCATGTAGTGGCTCACATCCCTGCAGCGACATTAAATTGATGATCATGAAACACGATCATATGACCGCAAACAAAACAAAAGTAAGGCACTCCACGGGTTATTACCATCTGTTGCTTGATTCGATCGGACAAAAAGGAATTTTTTAAAAAAGGATCTATTGATCCATTATCCATTCGAGTGGACTTGAAATTGGTTTAAGAAATTGGGCCAGCTGTTGGCTTCGAAGATGATTACTACCTATACACGCCTGAATAGAGCGTACCCTCAATTTAAAGGTATGTGAAGAACTGCACCTGCCCTACTGTCTAGTCTACACTGATGACACCTGTGGAAAGATTATTTTCTTCCATATTTAAAAACATCTGACTTTTTTTTTTGGTAGCGAAATAATAAATTTAAATTGTCGTTTATATTTATCTCGACATGTTCGTCTCCATCTGTGTTATCCGCTTCCTTTTTTTGCTTCTTCACCCCATCTCCATCTCAGTGTCTTACGACTTATGGCTAACAGGTGGTCGTATATAAAGGAAATGCGAGGATTTGATTTCAATCGCCGAAACATTTAAGATTTATTACAAAAGTCAAAACTAGTAACAAATTTAATTCAATGGAAGTTACCGTAGTAACGATGTCGATAACATATTTTGAAAAATTCTTGACTCGATGGGTACAGTGAAATTTATAAGTTTTTAACATAACAGCTGTTGCATGTTTGCAGTTCACGTATAAGAAATAAATACTGTGATATGTTATTTTCCTGTGTTACATCATCTATTGTCATCCTGTCCACTAACAAAAACACAATTCTACAAACATCCTCTTGGGATGTCACAGTCCATGGTTGCCCTGAAACATCCTGTGGATGTTCAGTGCACGAAACTCTTTTTTGTACCTCACATTTCCAGTATAGCCACATTCGTAAGTCAGAATTAAATTTCTTTTTAAAAAGTAAAAAAAAACTAAAATATGAAAACATTAAATCAACCACAACCGTTTTTAATAAAAAAATATAAAACTGAAAAAAAAATATTATTTTATTTTTTTAATTTTTTCTTTAAATTTTTACCAAGCGGTTGGTTTCACATTACAGACTTTGGCCGTTACAAGACATCGATTCAATACCATTAGCGTGGGAAAAGCCGTTGTGTCTCATTGCCTTTTGCCTTTCACATGAGCGCGTGCAGCACGTGCAGCTTGCAGCGATAGCTCGCGCCGAAATTAGGGGGAAGGGTACCACCATTCTCAATACCCACTCTCTACGGGACATCTGGGGGAATGTTCCCTCTTCATGGGAACTCCCAACACCAAACCCAAAACGGCCGAAAAAACATTCAAACAACCCAACATCTAAATAATTCACCACCCACGCACGCATTCGCTCCTCTGCCCATTTGAAAAATTCAAAACGACCGCTTCTTTTTTTCTCAAATGGGGCTTTTTTCCCCTTGAAGTTGACATCAATGCAAATCAGAAATCGTTCACCAATTGCAATTGAAAACTCGCTCAACCTTTAACAACATTTCCAGGCATCATTAAGGATCGAAAACGAGTTCAGACTGTGGAGGAGAAGAGAAGCGAAAAAAATAGGAAAAAAAAAAGGTGTGGCACAAGTTTTAAGATTCTTTTCTTGCAACACAAGCCCAACCTTAGTCGTTTCTTGTGCTTGATGGGTGAGAGAAGGATGACCTTTTACCTCTTGGGCTTGCCAATTGAAACGAGTTTGAGGGGTACACAGGTTTTCCTTCCTTTGCTCCCAGTCACCCGGACTGTCTGCTTGTGCAAAACTGTTTTGCTCCGAGTTCTTGTGCTGGTGGAACTTGCAGAAGCTTTGCTTTGCATTCTTGGGTCACGAGGGTATGGGTCACTGGAAGGCATCCCTTGGGAATTAGACCTGAATGTCCCTCGGCACAATATGGTGAAGAAAACCCTTGAAAACATCTTCCACCCATTGAGCTCAGTGAATGAGGTGGGGGAAAAAATAGTGATAGGTATTCAGATGGAATTTAGATAAGGTGTCATTCGTTTAGTGGAAAGTAATTTTTATTTAAAAAAAAAATAAGAATGTGTTGAAGGGTTTATATACAGAGCACGAATAAATCGTACGAAATGACAATCATCTGACAACTGTTTGAATTGAGGTTAAGCCTGGGGAAATCAATTGTCAAATGCAATATAATAAATTGAACATTTTATGATTGAACAATTAAGTGATCTGATACTAACAGCTGGAACCTTGAATTCCAGTTTTGTGAAAACCTTTAACCAAAAAGCAATAAATAAAACAAAATATTGTGTTTCTTATGATGAATTACATCATATTTCATTAAGTTAACTAATGGCAGTGTCATTTGATCTCGATTTCCTACCTATCCCCCTTTCTGGCAACCGGAAGGCCTGCTTGTGACAGTTGGCCATGTACTACACTACATATTGCAATCTTCTGCAACCTATAATAAAAACAACATACTATACTGCAAGTTATTTGTATTTTCATTTAAGAAATTCTTTGAAACCAAAGAATGCAATTTAATGCAGTGATAAACCATCATGATTAAGACTAGAAAACTATAATTTACGAAACTCATTTCACAGATTCAATTTTAGTTTCTTAACGACTTTGCTAAAATACTTAAAGTCGTTTAATCTTTCATTCACCTACTTTATAATATGAGTGTTTCGTGTCTTGATCTAATTCCAAACAAAATTCGACTTGCAGTCTCCTTTTACTCTTTTTTTCTTGGCCCATATAAACTGTAACTCTGTAATTTACTTTACATAAAAGATAAAACATTCAACAGAATTTATTTGCTTTTACAAAGAAAACTCCAGTGTATTAAATCCCATCCCAGACCATCGACTTTAGCTAAACCTAAACCTTAAACGCGTAACTATACAAAAAAAATAAAGAATGAATCGAAAAAAAGAAGAAATGATTGAATAGTTAGATCTCTTCCCGCGCCCTTCAAGTGTTCTCATGACCGGGACACATTGAAAACCTCATCCATCAAGAAGACATTGAATTGTGCACTACTGGAGCTTTGCAAAGCAAAGTAGAAATGATAAATAGGCTCCCATTCACCGATCGAGTGGGACCACACATGACACATTTCACGCTACACATCGCCCATTGTGCCCGACTCGACAACATAAATCGCAACACTTGCATTTCAAATATTTTATTCAGTTACAGTCAATTAATAACAACAAAATAAACCTTTAAAAATTAGTATATAAAATTTTTATACATGATTTATTATTATTATTGCTTCATTTTTTGGAATTTATGGGTAAAGGCTCATCGTATTGCCCTTTAACTCTCTTATTATTCGGATCGAACGGTGACTTCATGTGAATCTTTGCAGGAATTCGAACACCCATCCGTTCTAACTCGTATTTTCCACCTTTTAGAAAATCAGCTGTCACAACGCCGCCATCGGGACGTCTCACGTAACCATATCCAAGGCTGAGACCGAGAGCAAAGGCGTAATCAGCTCGACGTATGAACCCTACAGCTTCGCCATCGCGATAAACGGCTTCATTACCCCATAATGGAATTTGTCTATAAAATAAAAATTTAAAAAAAATTAAAAACTTTAAATTTTTAATATTCAGTACAAAATTCCACAGCAGCAAAAATGAAAAGTGTCATTAAATCCAACCGTAGCACGTATATCAACAACTGGCATGTACATTTTTTTAAAATTGAAAACAAGATAAGCGCATTAACAATATTTTTTTTCAGTTAAGAACACTTACAAGAGCTATAAAATATGTTTATGACATTAAATTGTAGCCTTCAAATATAATTATATTAAAAATTGGATTTTCTAAATTGTTTTCAGATGACATTAGTAGCATTCAATAGCTGCATTCAATTACTAGTCGATTTTTTCGATTTACGAAAAACGGATTTCGATGACGTATAAATCATCATTGAAAGATCATCAAATACAACAGCCAACGCCTGGTTTTACTTTTAATGACGTTTTTATACGTCATCGAAATCCATTTTTCGTAAATCGGGGAAATCGAAGGGTAATTGAATGCACTTAATAAAATCTGTTTAATGGCTCAGGGCCGATTGCACTTTGTTCAGATTGGCGCGTTAACGTCAAGACTATCAATTGCATGAACACGATCTTTATTGCGTTAAGTTAATGCTGCCATCTTGAATCGTGTGGCTCCGCGAGATAGTTAAAATTATTTAACTAGCAAATGGACAATGCATGTAGAGCAATGGGCGTGGCCAACGCAATGCAGTTCATATGCAACGCACGAATCGTGCATTAACGCGGTCATGATTAATAAAATTGTGTTGCATGAAACATTTAACCACAAAAAAGTGGTTCGGTGTATCTTTTTGAGTCATTTCCGGTTGTGGAAATAGCAGAAATCGAAGAGGGATTGAACAGACTTAGTGTAATTTGTAATGATGTAACTTCCGATTTAAGAAAAATAGATAATCATTTAACACAAACGAATATAAAATTGAACTTTCAACGTTTTGCAGCCACAAAGATAGAATTGAGGCTCGTGGGCGGCCCCAACAACCATTCGGGTCGAGTGGAAGTCAAACAAAAAGGCGTTTGGGGTTTAATTTGCGACCTAAGTTGGGATCAAGCAGATGCACAAGTCGTTTGCAACAGTCTAGGATATTAGTGAGTTTAATAAACAATTGAATCTTTTTCTATTTTTCACCCATTGCAACTAACAGCGGACGAGCCAAAGCTCACAGACGCTCCTTCTTTGGAGCGGGAAAAGGTATGACGTGGATAGGCGCCATCCACTGTTTCGGCTGGGAAGATAATTTGGAGGAATGCGAAAAAGCGAAAACGTTCGGTTACAAATGCAATTCCGGGGAAGATGCCGGAGTCGAATGCTTTGAGGGTGAAAAAGTGACAGAAGTTCCAGCACTCGTGAAGCAAATTCGTGAGTTTTATTGAAGAAATTACGGAGTATAATTGCAGGATCTGAAGTAAATAAACACCCTACCCTAAAGTATGCAACTTACTTAATTCCTAGATTAAGCCTACTTAGTAACGTTACGAAACGTGGTGTCGAGTTCTAGAAAATGAGCGTTCTGTGACGTCAGCTTATTAAATTAAAACTGGCGTTACACATGTGTAATATCATTAGTTCCCGAATTTCACAACAGATGTCTAATGCCATCTGCGCATGTGCAGAACAAACCAAAGTATCTGCTCGTGTGCGAGATGCACTGTTGTTGCCATGACATTGACCTTGCTGCCATCTAGTGCCGCCGTAAAGTTTTTCCCACCAGAATGCAGCACAATCTGTCCACTGTAACATTGTCAGTATGTACAACGTTGCATAATTCAGGGTGTTAAAACCGGAAGTCCCCAGATACTTCAACGAAACTGATATGACTTTCAAAACGAAACTGATCTTTTTTTTTCTTTCTTTGCAGTACCAAACAATTGTGGGGAAAGAGAGATAGACGAAGAACCGGAAGAACTCGATTGGCACGGTGGACGGATCGTGGGAGGAAAGGATTCAGAGTACGGGGCCTACCCATGGCAAGTTGGAGTGAAGCAGATGGATGGAGGAAGATGGTGCGGCGGAACAATCATCTCGGAATATTTCTTCGTCTCGGCTGCACATTGCTTTCCGTACATTTTATAACAATAAATTTCAGTATTTCATTACGGTATCTAAACTAGATTCTTAAAAAAATTACAGATCAAACATACCCATTTGGTATTTCAACATTCGAAGTGGTGATTACGACGACGGAAAACCAGATCAGTATGAGGAAGAGTTTAAAATAGACCGATTAATACTTCACGAGGAATATAACAAAGGTCGTAGTAGTTTACATGACACAAACAATCCAATTCAATTCAATTCAATTATTGTTTTACCCAATAATCCTCAAAAAACTCCATTAAACGTATTAGTGGTGGATTTTTTTGAAACTTGTGTTCAGATTATTCGTGCCATGCAAACAGTGTTATGTTAGTGAACCACATAATTAACAATCAATCGACCCTAACCATTTCAGAGGATAATCTAGACAACGACATCGCTCTAGTGAAAATCAAACCAAACGCCGAAGGCCGGGGATTCCAATTCAATTCGCACGTCGCCCCAGCTTGTTTGCCGGCTCCCGGCACCAAATATGAAGCCGAAACCAAGTGCATCATTTCGGGATGGGGCAACACTGGCGGCCGTAAATTCTATTAAAGGCTCTCTGCATACTAGGCGGAATGACCTAAAACTGAAAACTGATTTTGTTTAAGCTTTTAATTTTAGCCCCAGCTTTAAAATATGTTCAATTCATACTAGGGCTGAAAAAATGACCAATGACGTCAGAAAAAGACTTCTGTGATTGGCCAATCAAAAATGGCAAATCGAAAAAATAGAAATGGTCTATTTTTTCCCATTGTTGTTTTGCCCTCTGAAACTCAAAGTCACATGACCTTTGGCGGATAAGTTACGGGTTTAGGCCGGCCTTAGATCGGTGCTGGAGATCTCCATCTTTTTTTTTGAAAGTACGCATGCGTGCATGCTTAACAATAAAAAAAGTTGAATCGGGATATTACACCTCAAAACAAAGTGCGAAACCCAAGCGCAAACGTAAGTGCCCATTTACTCCAAGCCTTACACCTTAAATTCCGCCTAGCGTGCAGAGCTCTTTACCCATTACACGTCACCAGTTCCCATGGCTTTTTGTTTTTAATTTCAATTTTCAGCGCCAGAGCCTCGCCTCCAAATGGCTGTGGTACCCATTCTTCCACGTGGAACATGTTCCTCACCCTACGCCTATGCAGGAAACTTCCTGACCGCGGGCATGTTTTGTGCTGGGGAAATGGCCGGGGGTGTCGATAGTTGTCAAGGAGACAGTGGTGGACCTTTTGTTTGCGAAGATGATGGTACGTATCAAGCATAAACTGTTATGTTGTTGTGGCAAATAATAATAATAATAATTTGGACTTTGGTTTCAGATCGTTATACATTGTATGGGGTTGTGAGTTGGGGTGCTGGATGTGCCGAACCAAATAGACCAGGCGTCTACACGACCGTGGTTCATTACTTGGGATGGATTTATGACAAATTGATCGAGGATGCTAACCAAAGCCACTAATAGCTGAAAACCTGGATTCCGTATAACTCAATTATTGCAGCACATGTACTTCTGTCAGATTGAATGTGAATTCTCTTGTGTAGAGAATACATATTGAGGAAATAAAAGCATATAATAATTGGTCTACACAACAATATTTTTCAATCGTTCATTAACTTGTTATCAATAGGAAGGGGTTTTATAGATAGAAACGATTTTGCGATTGTGCGTTGGTGCGATTATTCACATCATTGGCAGATGCCATATTATATCACGTTACTCATGTCACAAGGAATCAGCCAATATGTGAATGAGCACCACAGTACATGTACCAAAATCTAACCATTCAAGTACCAAATACAAAAACATGTACCAAGAAGTTCCAAACTAGTTCCGAAAAAGTAGTGAACAAGTACCAAACAATTCGCAAACAAGTGCCGAAATCGCAAAATTACTACACCTTTCCCAGAGAACCTTTTGTGACCGTTCTATTTTGCGATAGTTCATTGGTGCGATTATTCACATCATTGGCTAATTTAATGCCACACGGCAAGACCCCACTGTATATTCAGATCATTGGTTAATGCCATATCAAGTGGTTATGCAGTGTTGGAACAAGAACCACCAATGAGAGTCGATTAAAGCAACAATTCAAAGGGAAAAAGATGTCATTATTTGGCAATCGCGAATGTTTTACGTCCAGTGAACCCCCTCTGAACACACATTGGAAACTGCAGACCTACTTAACTCTGTTATCTTTTGAAACACCATTACTACATTGGGTGGTATGATTTCAGAGGAGCAAATGCTTTTCCTTCAAGTTTTTGTTTTAATATACGGTACTTCAAAAACTTTTATGAGTTTTAGCTATTTCCTCAACTTATCACATATTAACTCAACAATAAAAATCCTGGTCATCAGGGCTAATTGAGGAATAAATAAAAATAAACATAAAACAACTTGAAAATATCAAGATAATCTTACATAATCTATTGAATTTCAATCACAGCAGCAATAACTGTCAATAAGTATATCATACATCATTAAAACTCAATTGCCACAATTTTTTCAATTAAATTTCCGTTTCCTATATACTATTAGTTACATAACTTGCTTTAAAACACAGGTCAATCATTTAATTTATTTGGTTCTTTTTCAGCATTCAGTTCTTTTCTTTTCAGTAAAACCATTCGATTGTACACCATCACATGATGACCAACAATGTCCACATTATTCCCTTTTGCTTGGCAATTATTTTTGCCTCAACTTTAGCTGCTGAATATGACGTTCGGTACCAATTCTCTCGTGTTTTATCCCCGAATTTTGTTTAATTTTTAATTTCAGGTTTGTAGATAACGTTACAAATAATTCGGGCACTTTGGAAATTCGGTACAAAGCAAAATGGCGCAAAGTTTGTTTCACAAATTTTGAATGGAAACTGGCAGATTTAATCTGCAAGAAGAAAACTGGTTTCGAACATGTAAGGTCATTTCTGTACTATGCCGTGAACAGTACGAGTCGAAGTCACGATGCAGTCAACATTTTCTGCCATGGCAGAGAATCGGATATTTCCGAATGGTTTTACTGAAAAGAAAAGAACTGAATGCTGAAAAAGAAC
>JAQFZO010003398.1:0-10047 GCA_034695885.1 Geophilus flavus | reverse complement strand
ATGCTGCTGCGCTGCTACAAATAAGAAATCAAGGCTCGAGCTAATCACTTTTTTTAGTTTTATATAATATGTACGATATTCATATTTTATCATCGCCTAATGATCTATTTTAAATTACTTTCAATTATTTGCACTGGAAGTATTTAATAAAAACACGCATTCAAAATTTCCTATTTCTAGGTTTATCGAGTAGGCACAGTTTGGGAAATAAAAAGAAAATAGAGAAGTTGATTTGGATCGTTTTAAGGTAAAAACAATAAATTTAAGAATTTAATTTTGAATAATAAAACAATGAACTTTCTCATTTCCAATGAAGCATTTCTACATGATTAAAATTTTGATCGAAAATGAAAACTACTGAGAATGCAAGATAGAGAAATACCAGTGCAGTTTGCGTGGCTATGCGACATCATTGGCCATTAATTTGAAGACGCATTTGCTAACTCATACAGGGTAGAAACCATTCGAGTGCCATTTGTGTTCCTATTCCTCGTCAACGAATAGCAATTTGAAACTTTAGAACCCACACAGGCGAAAAGCCATTCAAGTGTCAACTTTGTCCCAAAACTTTTCACAGACACAACAGTTAAGGAGACATTTACTCACTCACACTAAAGAAAAACCATTCAAATGTCAATTATGTCCGAAAGCGTTTTCACAAAAAAACCGCATTGACAGGTCATCTTGGAACGCATACGGGAGACAAACCATTTATGTGCTAATTATGCCCTTTCACCGTATCAACGAGTGTAAAATTAAAGAAACATTTAGCCACACATACTAGGGAAAGTCTCATATCGCTTTTAAGATGAATATAAATTTTAAAAAAATATTTAGTTATGTAATTCACAATTATATTTATTAATTTTTGTTATAAGATGTGCCGTAGTAACAAAATTATACATTCTTAATTTTCTCATGTTGGATGAAGTTTCGACCACGGAATTTGTGATTGAATGGAATTTGACACACACTCTTAAAAATCTGAGGTGTAATATTGTATGTACTGTTTTGGAGTGTAACTGTTTTCCCAAATATTGGCTGGGAGCCACACCATATGAGAATAATTGAACCGAGGAAACAATCTAGTACTACCAATTTTTGCAAGTTTTCACTACCGAGTTTTCACAATCTTCAGTGTTCTTTCACACGTTTGAAAGTGTTTGGTAAGTTTGTGACCCCAGTTTTAGGGGTGTGAATGTATAATTCTTTTACCTTCAGAAAATTGATACCATATATCTTACTTGTTAATGGATTTTTTAAAATTATATCACGGGAGGCGCCGTATAAAAAACACAAAAATTTTTTATTTATTTATTTACTTAAATGATAAAGATTGTGGCCACAGGTTTTTGAAGGCCTCAGATACTAACTAAAAAAATCCGCACATAATCTGCAGTTATTTGGTCACTGTTTTAAAAATTCTATGTATAATTTCTGTAAAAATTAGAAAATTATTAATTATGCAAGCAAAATCTGAATAATTTTTGCTGAATTTAATCAAATCTGCATTTTTTGGCAAAAAATCTAGTTTTTTTTAGTCAAGTTAAGATTAAGAATGTATAAAAAAATTCAAAAAATATATAAAATTTTTACAGAATTTTTTTAAAAAATGGCCAACCAAATAACTGCAGAATTTTTGCAGATTATCTAGTTTTTTTTGTGACCACACCGCCAACGATAGCATGTGACAACTCATCACAACTCGTTTTGATAAAATTATTAAAAATGCACTATAACAAATAAAAATGAAGAATAAAAAAATTTTATTACCAGACATGATTTAATAAAAATAATTCTACAAGGAAATTGATAAATGTGTTTCTAAATGACTGCTAAAAATTATAATAAAGCACGTGTCACATAAATGATACCTACTTGAATGATTTTTCACTTGTGTGTATTCATATGTTTTTGTAAATTATATTTCCTCGAAGAAGAATAAGAACAAACATCACACATGAACGGTTTTTCTCCAGTGTGTGCTGATTACATGTTTTTTTAAATTATCACTCCTCGCTGAGGAAAAGGAACAAATATGACATTTGTATGGTTTTTCTTCAGTGTGTGTGAGCAAATGTTTTTTAAAATTACAATCCCTTGCACACACGAAGGAACAAATATGACACTTGAATGGTTTTCCTCCGGTGTGTGAAATTAAATGTTGTTTTAAACGGGAATGTGATGGAAACGCGGAAGGACACAAGTGACATTTAAATGGTTTTTCTCCGATGTGCGGGATCAAATGTTGTTTCAAACGATTATTCGACGAAAATGCGGAAGGACATAAATGGCATTTAAATGGTTTTTCTCCGGTGTGAGCGGTTACGTGACATCTTAAAGCTTCAATGCTCGAAAAAGCAGCAGAACATAAGTGACAATAGTGTGGTTTATTTTCTCCTAAGTGTATCATAAAATGTCTTTTTAAACTGCATTTACGTGCAAAAGCTGCTGGACACAATTGACATTTAAACGGTTTTTCTCCCGTGTGTATGGTTATGTGGTTTTTTAAACGTCCCTTGGTCGAGAATGCAGCAGCACATAAGTGACATTTGTATGGTTTTTCTCCCGTATGTTTTCTAAGATGTATCGGTAAAGCAGATTTACATGAAAAAGCAGCATTGCATAATTGACATTTGTATGGTTTTTCTCCTGTATGTTTTCTAAGATGTATCGTTAAAGCAGATTTCCATGAAAAAGCAGAATTGCAAAATTGACATTTGTATGGTTTGTTACACGTATGTTCTCTTAAATGTCTCGTTAAAAGGGATTTCTGTGTAAAAGCAGAAGTGCATAGATGACAATTGAACCGTTTCGTATGTGTTATTAAATGCCGCTTCAAATTGCTCTTCGAAGAAGATGAATGCGAGCACAAATGACAGCTGAATGGTTTCTCGCCTGTATGCTTAAGCAAATGTCGTTTCAAACATGAAGGTTTTAAACCTGCGAAATTACACAAACCACACAGATATTTCCGTACATTTCTTGATTTCACAATCTTTTCTATCGTATGTTTTCTAATATGAGTTGTTAAAATGGACTTGAATGGAAAAGCAGCATTGCATAATTGACATTTGTATGGGTTTGGTTTATCACTCTTATGTTTTCTTAAATGTCTCGTTAAAATGGATATCCGTGTAAAAGCAGCTGTGCATAGATGACATGTGAATCGTTTCGTATGCGTTATTAAATGCTGCTTCAAACTGCTCTTCAGTGAAGTTGAATATAAGCACAAATGACACCTAAATGGTTTCTCGCCAGCATGTTTAAGCAAATATTGTTTCAAACATAAAGGTTTTAAATTGGCAAAATTCCACAAACCGCACTGATGTTTTCTTACTATTCCTGAATTCCCCGTTGTTTCCATCTTTTCTCCCGTATGTTTTCTAATATGTGTTGTTAAAATGGACTTGAATGAAAAAGCAGCATTGCATAATTGACATTTGTATGGTTTTGGTTTATCACTCGAATGTTTTCTTAAATGTCTCGTTAAAAGGAATTTCCGTGAAAAAGCAGCCGTGCATAGATGACATTTGAATCCTTTCGTATGCGTTATTAAATGGTTCTTCAAATTTTTCTTCATTGAAGAAGAATACGAGCACAAATGACAACTGAATGGTTTCTCGCCTGTAGTATGTGTAAGCAAATGTTGTTTCAAACATGAAGGTCTTAAACCCGAGAAGTTACACAAATCGCACTGGTATAGTTTTTCTCCTGCATGATGTCTTTTCGAATGAACTTTTAAAGTATCCTTCCTGGAGGAGGAGTAGGAACATAAATTACAGTTGAACGGTTTCTCCTCAGTGTGAGTAAACAAATGTTGCTTCAAGTGTGAAGGGTTTGAAGTCGAGTAGTCGCACAAACCGCACTGGTATTTCCGTCCTTTTCTCGAATCCATCTTTATCCAAACGTATTTTATCAGCAAATTCTTCACTGGAAATTAGAAAAAGTTTTGACATTTAAATTTAATTCATTTATACCGTACAAAATAAAATGTTTGAATTATAAACATTACCTTCAATGGATGGACAATTCAATTGTTTTGAGGAAGTCTGAAGTGAATTTAGAATTCTACTGAAATATTTTCAAAACCAACGATGTTTTTTAGCAGGTGTGGCTCCAACTGCAAGATGGCTGCAAAACAAACATCTGGAAAACATGACCTCATCAGCAACAGCATCCTTGATCTTGATTATACACGTCTACATACAGATCTGTACCGTACCCTTAATTGAAACTAGATTGGTTACTTTTTTTTTATTCTTTTGTTTGTCCAACGATTTTAAATTTTTTTTAAATTGAATTGAATTGAATTGAATTGAATTGAATTGAATTTATGACGCAAGTTAAGGTTATTATGAACCCATCTCGGAACCCGCTAAGTTTTCTTGATATACTCCGCCTGGCGGTCACAATCATAACTATCTGCTTAGTGCTTTTCAGTTCGAGTCGAGACCATGCTGCTATAAATTAGATATCAAGGCTAGAGTTAATCACTTTTATTGGTTTTATATAATATGTATTCATATTTTATCATCACCTAATGATCTATTTTCTATTACTTTAAATTATTTGCACTGATAGTATTTAATAAAAAACACGCTTTAAAATTTCCCATTTCTAGGTTATCCATTCTTGGTTTATCGTGTAGGCACTGTTTTGGCATAGCAACTCAAACAATCTGCACAATCTGCAAACATTCTGCAGTTATTTTGTCACTTTTTTTAAAAATTCTACATAATTTCTGTAAAAATTTTGCATATTTTTGAAAATTATTAATTATGCAAGCAAAATCTGCAAAATTTCTGATGAATTTAATCATATCTGCATTTTTTGGCAAATTTTATGAAATTTATGAAGTTTTTACAGATATATCACAATCATAACTATCTGCTTAGTGCTTTTCAGTTCGAGATATAGAATTTTTAAAAAAAGTGGCCAACCAAATAACTGCAGAAGTTTTTGCAAATTACCTATCTAGTTTTTTTTTTGCAAAAAGTCTGCAGATTTTTTTTAGTTGGGTGTGCTCGTGTAGTTCGTGTAAAGATTTTGTATTTGTTTTTTGAATTTTTTAGGATTTTGTTGGGGAATTTGAATGATTTTAGCGATGTGTTTAAAGATTTTGTGGCTCCCTCGATCGCCATACCTACTATGGTACCACAGAATTATTCTGCCAACTATGTCATGTGACCTTATATTTAAATTTTTATGAGTATTATAGACCTGAATTTGTAGATAAAGTGGGAAAGATAAAAAAAATTGAGGAAAAAAACGTCTGTTTTGAAGTGTTTGTTCATGTTTGTTTTTGAGTTGAAAATGTTATGGGGTCAAAACTGTCCAAATAAAGGGGGTTCATTTATGTTGTAATTTTTTAAATTTATATTCAGTGTATCAAACATTGTTTTAAATCATCTTGTAGAGGAAAGTCAGAGCTACAAAATGAAATACTAGTTTTTTCTCTAGCTACTGTTTTTTGTGTAGAAAAGTGCCTGCGAAATTGTGTAAACAAATATGTAGACAGTTTTGTCTGTCACTGTACACTGCCAGTTTCCAAAACTTATTCAACCACCACTAACTTAATTTTTGATATTGTTGACGGAAGTTTCTCAGCATGGTTGTTTCAAAAAACCACATAACACAATTTGTCATTTTCTGCAGAGTCACCATTTATATGATTAACCACTGCTTTTCTATTGGTAATTATTGGTTCTGTAATACAATAACTTTTTTGTTTTGATGGAAAGAATCTGATAATGTAGGACAAAAACTCTTGAGTTAAAGAATATTTTAGAACTTAATCGGTTGAATAGTTTTTTTAAATACACAATTAAAACAGAGACAGGACATTTGGGACATTATGTATTTTATTTGCGATAATTTGAACATTGGAATACATGTACGTATATCAGAAATAAACAAATTTAAGATAAAGAATAAAGAATAAATCATAGAAATTAAACACAAATCTGGATGACATTGTAAATGTTGAGATTAAATATCTAAATTTATTAAATCACTAACTCATTGTTGAAACTTCATCTACATTAGCAGAAAAAAATATAAATAATAGATTAATTTCATTTCTACAACATTCTAATCATACTTAACACAAATTATTACGTACAAATAATTTTCAATTAAAGAAAAATAGTTTTTATTTACGGTAACTATCACGTGTCATTAAATGTTTTATTAAGCTATAACAGATGCAATATCATTCAGACAGAAAATAACATTACAACGGTTTTTCTATATTATGAATTTTGACTAAATGGCCTTTCAATGAAAAAGTGGATGAACACAAATGACACTTGAATGGTTTTTCGCCAGTGTGAGTGGTGACTAAATGTTGTTTTAAATTACTATTTGTTCTGAAAGTGGAAGAACATAAATTACAGTTAAATGGTTTGTCTTCTGTGTGCGTGACTAGATGTTTCTTTAAATTGCTATTCACTGCAAAAGTGGATGAACATAAATGACATTTGAATGGTTTTTCTCCAGTGTGTGAGAGTATATGTTGTTTTAAAGTTTCACGCGATGAAAAAGTGGACGGACATAAATGACACATGAATGGTTTTTCTCCGTTGTGTTTGAATAAATGTTCTCTTAAATTTCCATTCCTTCTAAAAGTGGATGAACATAAATGACACTTGAATGGTTTTTCCCCACTGTGTGTGACTAAATGTCTTCTTAAATTTGATCGGTCAGAAAAAACTGAAGAACAAATATGACACTTGAATGGTTTTTCTCCAGTGTGTATGAGTATATGTCGTTTTAAACTTCCACCCGTTGAAAAAGTGGACGAACATAAATGACACTTGAATGGTTTTTCTCCCGTGTGCGATCTAAAATGTATTTTTAAATTGTATTCTGTTTTAAATGCAGCGGAACACAGTCGACAATCGAATGGTTTTTCTAGAAGATTTTCTTCTGGGTGACTTCTCAAATGTCGTTTTAAACTTCGATTGGATGCACAAGAATACGAGCAAAAGTTACAGTTGAATAGTTTCTCTTTCTCCCTCTCGTGAATCAGCAAATGTCGTTTTAAAGTTCTATTCAATGTACAGGAATAAGAGCACAAATGACAGTCGTATGGTTTCTCGCCAGTATGAGTCAGCAAATGTTGTTTCAAATTTCCAGCTTGTGATGTTGAGAAGTCGCATAAACCGCACTGGTATTTCCGTCCTTTTTTCGAATCCATCTTTTGTCCAAACGTATTTTATGAGCAAATTCTTCACCGGAAATTAGAAAAAGTTTCGGCACTTAATTTATTTATATGGCTCCGTACACTAATGTACATACGGCACATAAAAAAATATTTCAGCTTATAAACGTTACCTTGGATACACAATTCGAGTTGTTTTGAAGTAGTCTAAAGGGAATTTAAAAGTCTACGGAAATATTTTCATAACCAACGATGTTTTTTAGCGGGTGTGGCTCCAACTGCAAGATGGCAGCGCGAAACAAACATCTTGAAAACATGACCTCATCAGCAACGTCAATCTTGATCTACATACAGATCTGTACCCTTAATTAAAACAAAGAATGAGACACCTTGTGTTTTTTTTTAAAATTTCAGTTAATATTCTGTTTATTGCACTGCTACAGTACAGAATACAGATTATTAAAATTTTTCACATTTCTTTTTCTAACAAATCCAATAGATGGAGGGAGCAGTCACTGTAGTCCAATGATGTCATCATTGCTGTAGTCATAACCGAGGTCATAACCCCTTTTATTCCGTAGGTCATCCTCGAGGTCAACCACTCAGCCTATCCCACGGTGGCCTATCCTGAAGCCCAGATCGCTAGAACTTGAATGTCAATTGACCTTCAACAATTTAAACGCTTAACAACTTTTCCAGTTTCCACTCTATCTTCATACAATTATTTTCTATCTGATGATCTCAATCAATTTTTGAAACATATTTAGACATCTTAAAAGGTAAATTTGAAATCTGTGCGATTGCATACGAATCACTAAAACTTTTTAATTTCTAGTGAGGCTTATTTGTTACCACGGTGCAATTAAATCAAGGATTCAAACACCAGTAAATTCAAGAAAGCTGCTACAATTGGAATACAAACTGCAATTTTGTGATTACTCGAGTTTTCACAATCTTCAGTGATCTTTCACACGTTTGAAAATGTTTGGTGAGTTCGTGACCCTAGTTTCAGGGGTGTGGTTGTATAATTCTTTAAATCTTCAGAAAATTGATAAGGTACCGTATAAATTGATGGCTTTTTTTAAAATGATACAATAGGCGGTGCATAAAAAACACAAACAATTTTTAAAAACACTAATTGATTTACTTAAATAATTAAGGTGATTGTGGCCACAGGTTTTGAAGACCTAAGATACTAACTACAACAATGTACACGTGATCTGCAAACATTCTGCAGTTATTTGCTCACTTTTTTAAAAATTCTATATAATTTCTGTAAAAATTTTGCATATTTTTGAAAATTATTAATTATGCTAGCAAAATCAGCAAAATCTGCTGAATTTAATCAAATCTGCTTTTTTTGGCAAAAAATCTACACAATATTTTAGTCGACTTAAGAATTTATGCAAAAATTTAAAAAAATATACAAAATGTTTACAGAAATTATATACAATTTTTAAAAAATTGGCCAAATAACAACAGAATTTTTGCAGATTATTTACAGTTTTTTTTTCAAAAAATCTAGATTTTTTTAGTTGGGCAAATTTACTCATGTAGTGTAATAGCAGAATTTTTGACCAGGCATCCGTGCAAAAGACATTGGATTTCCAAATGTAAACAAAGTTTGTGTAAAATTTGATGTAAACCCAGGTATTTCCGCAAGTATACAATGAATGCCATCTTTCACACTGCGAAAAATAATAAGTGTAAAATAGGTGCAAAATGTTGTTCCTATGTGAACTCCTTTTAGGTGTGAAATAACACTTATAAGTGCAAATGTATGTACACTTTCAAAGGAATTTATAAACACCACTATCAGGTTAAGAAACAATTTCTACCTTCTTTAAGGTATAGTGTTATCATTTACACACTAATTTGTACACATAAACCTAAAAGAAGTTATAATGGGACAAACTTTTTCACAGTGCATTAAAATTCACATAGCATTTATTTTTGGAAATTCAATTTTATGCTGTGTATTGCACTCGGGTCACAGATTGGACATATTGTACATTTACAATGCCTTTCCTTTTTACAACATGATTGAAACTATTAATTTTCCAATATATTGTCATTTCTTTTTACAGTTTTATTCATTAGTTTTTAAATTTTTCAGAAAATTTAAATCAAACAATTTGGAGCCTTAATGGACTACGAAAGAATAACAATTGAATATTGATTTTTAAGGTAAATGTTCGTAAATTCAAAAAAATTAATTTTGTAAAATTTATTGATGAACATTCTAATTTCCAGGAAAGAATTTCTTCTTTGCATTAATGATGGAAAAGACTGAGAATGCAAGAAAAATGCATAAATATCAGTGTGGTTTGTGTGACTACTCGACTCCACTGGCTCATAATTTGAAACAACACTTGTTTACTCATACAAAAGAGAAACCATTCAAATGTCAACTTTGCCCCACTGCTTTTTCAGCAAAGGGGGATTTAAAAAAACATTTTAGAACACATACGGGGGAAAAACCATACAAATGCCAATTTTGTACAGCCGCTTTTTCACAGAAGAAAAGTTTAAAATATCATGTAACTACACACAGGAGAAAAGCCACATAAATGTCATTTATGCCCTGCTACTTTTGCAAACATGTACAATTTAAGAACACATTTAACCTGTCATACCGGAGAAAAACCATTCAAGTGTCATTTATGTTCTTCTGCTTTTTCGCGGAAGGGACATTTAAAAAATCATGTAACCGTGCACACAGGAGAAAAACCATTCAAGTGTCATTTATGTTCTTCTGCTTTTTCGCAGAAGGGAAATTTAAAACAACATGTAACCACGCACACGGGAGAAAAACCATTCAAGTGTCATTTATGTTCTTCTGCTTTTTCGCAGAAGGGAAATTTAAAACAACATGTAACCAC
>JAQFZO010003397.1:0-10048 GCA_034695885.1 Geophilus flavus | reverse complement strand
ATTAGTTTTAAAAATGTAACTAGGTTTTAGAGTGAATATCGTTATAGAATATTATTCACGTGGTAAAAGTATTGACTTTATTTGAAAAACTCAATATCAGATATCACACCACCGACAATAAGCTGTCCAAAGTCGATGGTTATCTACATTCAGGAGGGTAAACTGCGTAGTCCAAACGTCAGTTGGTATTTGCCAAAGGCCACCGACAACGATGGTAAACGTCGCTATTCTTTAAACATTTAGATTTGTTACGTTCCTTTCTCTCAAAATAGTCTACGGTGTTCCACCGACGATCCACTTAACCTATCCATCCCGGATAAAGGCACCCTGCTCGTTCCCTCTGGGTATAACGACAATAAGGTACACGGCAGTCGACGCGCATGGATGGCATGCTTCGTGCTCCTTTGATATAAACGTCAGATGTAAGGTTAGTTATATTTAAGAAAATTTTTTTTATTACCAGTCGTTATTTTTTATAGACATTGGTCATGAGCCCGACACGAAATGGACGCCGTTCGTTAAACTACTACAGTCGATGTTAGACGTAGCTACGGACAAATGATGAGGCGGAGAAGACACTAAAGTTTATCATTCTTGTTATTTTACAACTCAATTTTTTTTTATCTAATGTGTCATTTCGGTTTTTTTTTTTTTTGAGTTTAAGTGAGGTAATATACCCGTGTTTTTTGTTGTCCTCACCTAATTGGGGTGGTTACTCTTGTATTCGAGTTAATTCCCTGTATAAGCGCGACTGAGCACAATTTGCTTCAGCGCGTGAGTTGTATTAATGTATTTTAATAAAACAGGCATAGTTCACTTTAACTACTCGCATTTCTTTACTTTGAACGTTTTTCCGTTTTCCCGTGACGACTCGGAGTCGCAAACTTCAAAGGACTTCTCCTCGAAGGCTTGGCGTGCGCTGAAGGAAGAATGGCAGATGGAGTGACATTTCGACCGTTTTCTCCCACGGTTTTGAATCGTTGTTTGATTTGAACTGCCGACACAGAATAAAGACGCACAAACTGCTACGAGCTCCATGAAATTGAAATGAGTCCTAGTAGGCTGGAACGACTGGTCCTCTAGTGTAAAGATACTGGCTCAAATAAATAAAAAATTTTAATAAGCAAAGAGTATCAGTGTATCAGTACATCGATAACAGCGAGTGATGTGTGCAGCAGCACCCCGGCGGAAACCTCGGAGCGAAGATTTCCCTCTAATTATCAGAACACGATTCTAATCGCGTTCTGATAATTTTTTTTCACAAGTTCGAAGTTTAATAGCCGAGATATATTTTTTTAAATTACGTAACACGTCATCCTTTCTTTTATCGCATTTCCTTATAGAGGTTATCGTGTAAAAGGGTCGTTGAGACAAAGTCGTTTTTTATTTCATAAATAAAAAGTGAATAAATAAATAAATTAATACCGTAACTCATTACGCAATGTGTTTATACAGATTAGATACATGTATCACTATTGAAAGGGGGATATTAAATCACTTTTATCACTTTTAAATTTTGATAAAATTTAAAAATAAATAAAATAAAATAAAATAAAACCACGAAAAATAAAACACGAGTCCAATGGCATACGACAATGTGTCCGAAAAATCGCACGTGTGTGGGCGTACGAGCATCGCAAGTTCGTGACAGCTATACCCAAGCTGCTCAGCATCGCACATCCTGTCATGGCGTTGCCGACACATAGGGGTTTTTTTTTTACGTGTTTATATTTACCCATTGCGCGACATGTGGCGCTCAAATTGACGATCTACGGATTAAAATTGTCTCGATTGGTCCCGCTGTTCATCGCGTTCTCTACTTTTTAGTCGTTTATTACCAACCGTAGCACCTGTCGTTCGTCGCGTGTCACACCGTGCGTGTAATAAACACTACGCGTTGGTTCGTTTCGCTTCTCTCATCATCGGCTTGGCACCGATGGAGCCCTCTGTCGACGATTTCAATCAAATTTTGAGTTTGAATGACTTTGTACGGGAAAGTATTCATTACAATGTCGAGACCGGTTTGGATTTATACAATGATATCTCCACGCGTAGATTTGTAAAAAATTTACAACACCTTTGCCCTATCGCTCCTAGAAATAAATACCATATATTATTCCCCACACGTGTAAAATAAAAGATAAACTCGCGCCATCCATCAATTGTGAGAAAATGATGCATTTTTGTTTAAGCTTGTTCTCGCAGGGGGCTACGCCAACCAGAATAGTTTCCTATGAATTTATTTTTCTCTCTTCCCATTCGAGTTAGATTGGAAATCAGAATTTGATTTAATTTCTACAGTTACTAGGCGTGTTTAATGATAAAAATCAAAATTAAATTCTAATTTTGATTTTCTGGTGCAATTTTCGCCATCACGTCGTTATTGCGCAACTGCAACAGCCAGTACTTTTTTTTTTGTTCCCCACTTAAAATTAAATATGCTAATATTTACGTCACGTTCGTGACGTGTTTCACGCAGAAAAAATGAATTCTGATCGCTGAATTCTGATCACTGATGAAAGTTGATTTTATTTTGATTTTAATTATTTTATTTCATTTTGATTTTAATTAATTTATTTTGATTTTTCACTCATCCACCAGCTTGAAGCTAAAAACGTCACAACGTCACAATGATGTCGTAATATTTACATATTTAAATTTTAAGTGGGTAAAAAGCAATTATTGGCTGTTGCAGTTGCGCAATAACGACGTGATGACGAAAATTGTATCAGAGAATCAAAATCGGAATTGAATTTAGATTTTCAACATCGAACGTGCCTACTATCAATGGGGGTTTATAACGTGCCTACTATTAATGGGGGTTTATTGAATAAAATGTAAATTTTTAATCGTATTGAAGTTGCTGATTTGCATATTTGTCAAAGCTTACGAGAAAGCTTCCTTCCTCCGCCGTTGCTTATTCGGTGTGCACCAGTGGAAAACTTTCTCGCTCTAATCGTCGACTCGTCGACGTAATAAAATTCATCAGTGGGAAAACCAAAAAAATAAGCGAACGAGCGTTTAACTACACCTTATCAACGAGAGTCACTCGAGTCTCACTTTTATGAATCTTTGTCAATGTTGAATTTTTTACACGTTGGAATTTAAAGACTAATATTCTTGATTTTGGACCACATTCTGACATTTTTGTTTTCACTAGCGCCGACAGCAGAAAAATTCTAAAACAATTGGATTTACAATCTGCTACCTGCGAAATTATCTACACCCTATCAACGGGAATCACTCGAGTCTAACTTTCATGAATCTTTGTCAATGTTGAACTTTTTACACGTTGGAATTTTAAGTCTTTAATATTATTTGGACCACATTCTAACATTTTTTTTTTTCCTAGCGACAGCAGAAAAATTCTAAAACAATTGGATTTACAATCTGCTACCTGTGAAATTTTACACGTTGGAATTTTAAGTCTTTAATATTATTTGGACCACATTCTAACATTTTTTTTTTCCTAGCGACAGCAGAAAAATTCTAAAACAATTGGATTTACAATCTGCTAACGGGAGTCCTGTACTGGCCTAGCATTACCATAGTGACTTGATCTAAATTTACTTTCGATAAATTTGTTATTTTTCTTAATCTTAGGAAAAGTTTAGTACAATTGAATTTACACATGCCTATTTACTATTTGAGAAATTGGTCGATGGGATTGTAGTAGTAATAGTAGGTTTTCACCATTAACGCAACAGTGGGAAATTTTTAATACAATTGTTGTGTATTAATATGTTGACATTTATCGTGAAATTACATGGAGGGGTTGTAGTAGTTTTTTATCATTAAAACAACAGTAGTGAAAATACACGAAGGGGATATAATAGGGAGGGATGATATTAGATGACTGAGAAGTGGGTACGAAATAAATTTAATCGTTATGCCTTAATAGAAATTGAAGAAGCAAATGTGCTCGGGAGCACTCTGCCAAGATACGAGCACACTGCCAAGATATAGCAAAGTTTTATTATTCTCTTCCGGGGTTTGATTTATACTACTACTACTACTACTACTACTATTTTTTTTTATTTAGATTAATCTTATAATTAAATGATATTATACGATTAATTCAGACAACCCTCTGGTTTAAAGTGCTCGAGGTAACCGAACCGAGGCATTCTAAACTTTTTTGAGTTTTTGTTACCTCGAGCCCTTTAAACCAAGGGGTTCGATGTGATGGACACGTTATTTCCTTCTACACTTTATTCCACACTGTAATCGCCCCTTCATCATACCCCTGTCATTAAATTTTTTATTCTTTCAACACTTTGCAATCAACCTTCCCCCAAAAAAAGTTTATCAGAACGCGGATTTAAAGAAATTAATTATTTGACCACTCCAAAAATTGAACTCATGTTCTTCCTCTCCTAATTTTTGGAGTGGTCAAATAATTATATTCTCACGATGTTAGACTTAACACGGAGTTATGTCGTGAGGGTAGTTCTTACTTCCATACTCCTTTTTTCTTTTAATGTCGTGAGGATAGTTCTTACTTCCATACTCCTTTTTTTCTTTTAATGTCGTGAGGGTAATTCTTACTTCCATACTCCTTTTTTTCTTTTAATGAAGACGTCTCCAATTTTTAATCCATTTTGGGAAAAAAGGAAAATAAAAATAATACCACAAAATCACAAAATAAGATTTTTTGGTCTTATTTTGTGATTTTGGCTGGATTGTGGGTTTGAGTTGAAGCCTCACCATGGTCTATAATTTATAGCGTCCCTTCCCATTTTGTGATTTTGGCTGGATTGTGGGAAGTGCTTCAGTTGAAACCTCACCAGTTTATAATTTATAGCGTCCCTGCCCAGTTATTGGTTAATACATCGCGAATAGTTGGCTTCATGCAAGAAAGGTCATCACATATTCTGCAGACCGATTCACTTATTTTTCTTGAATGCAGATAAATTTATAATAAACAAAAATAACGAAACTATCATTTGATCATTTCATTTGTATTTGCCCCTTTTTGATTTTCTGTTTTACGCGAATTTTAAAAAAAAATCCGATTTTATTTCGGAAATTATATTTAAATTGGCCAACATCTGCATTTTGATATTTAATCAAACTTAAAATTTGATTCTCTTAAAATTTTTGGTGCTCGGGCATGCAAATATACAATCTGCACCGGAAATAGGAATCCCTACGCTTCAGGAATCCCCCACAATGCTTTGAGCCACGTCATTACCAGTGCACCTTATCGAGTGCCTGATTTTAGCCTTAATTTTGCTCGGGCAACTTTTTGCGTGCCTAAAGCCAGACACTTGAATTTTGGGCGTCCAATTTTATAATTATTTTTGGATTAAATTTGATGATTTGGCAGATGTCGAGATTCGAGGCTGTAACCTCAAAACGAATCTTCGGGTTCGCAGTCTTAGGCGACCAGTTAAAACACTCATAGAATAAAGTTTGATGAACTACCGGAAAAAAATAAAATAAAAGGGGTGATGAGTATGATACGAAGTAAGGAGTTCATTTTCATCTGCACAGTGGCGAGGGCCAGAGTGCCGTTACGTAATGCCCTATTAAAAAACGCCTGTTTAAATTTTTGCAATAAAAAAGTCAACATTTCCGCCATTGCATTTCATTATCAATTGTCGTAAATGTAAAGGCAATTGACGAAATGATGCTGTTTTTATATCTGAAATAAAATCCGTGGCGAACTGGGGCATTTGGCGCCACGAGTAGTCATGTTTCAGTCTCAGTCTCAGTTTCAGTCTCAGCCTCAGCCTCAGCCTCTCTCCGTCTCTCTCTACGACATCAGCTACAATGCAAATTATATTACAAATTCAATTCAACGGTTTTTAAAATAATTTAATCACATCATCATTTTGAAATATTGGAGAGTGAGAACGGAAGGAAGCGAGAGTGAAAACGAGAGAGACAGAGAGACAGAGAGTGAGTCAGGGAGAGGATGTAGGCTGCCCAGCAACACCGACCAGATGAGAGTCCAAGGATTGATACGGGATTTATTTTTTTAGTCGAAATAATTTTGGCAATAATTCGAAATGGGAAAATGACCAAATATAGAAGATTTTATCGGTATAATTTTAAAAAAAAATGATCTTACGATGAGCTTGAATAGTTTTTTTGATAACTGGTAAATATTTTTTATATTTTTTTGGGATTTTTTTTCCGGTGTGGCGATCGCCTCGTCACCCCTTCCCACCTCCTTCCCCTGAATTTCCATGTGAATCCCGCCGGCTCACTAACACCGTGGGCAATTGCTTACCTTTTATTTGCTTACAGATGTGCCTCTAAATAAAATAGTCGATTAAACAATAAAAGAAATAAATTTTACAACTTTGTCGGTACCGTCATCGACAGCGCCATTTTGTAACGATTGCGATATTACACGGTATAAATATGCATTTTAAAATGGGAGCCAAATTCTCAAACAGGAAAGTTTTTTTTTTCACTTTATTTCACACCTTAAAAAAAATTGTTATTTTTCTTTAGTATTAGACTCTTTTGAAGTTTACGTTGAGAGAATAAATTCGAGAGAATAAAATGAGAATAAAATTGAGAGAGTAAAAGATGCTTAAGATGTCAAAGACTTACATACTTACATCTATACCAGCTACCGTGTTTTTTTTCGCACCTATACAATGAGAATAAAAATGAGAATAAAAGGTGTATCTGGTTGCGTTTGGTTGCACCATCATGGTGTAAATTGATCATCCGACAAAGTCTAATTAAATTTTATAATTAGAATTTGGAATATCGAATTTGTATGGAATATCGAATTTGTTTGACCTTTAACTAGAAGTGATCGACGTTTGCTAATCACATATACTGTATCTACGCGTATCGATGCAGGTTACACAAGCGTGATATTGTAGACTTACAGGACCCACAAATTCACTAAATATTTAACATGTTTGTTAAATATTTACAGACTCTTTTAATCCCCTCTGTTAATGTCACAACCTTTTGTTTTCGCAATGATTTCGTCTGAATTGTCTTCCTTTTTTTTGCGGTGAAGGAAGCTGAATGAGTTAATTTAATATTTTTGTTAAATTAATATTTTTGTTTTTTTTAAAAATTTTTTTTCTGTAAAATCATGATTCATTTCATTCTATAATTTGAGCTCGAACGACCTTTAGGTGCACGAGGTGGCCATCAATGCGTTCTTCAATGTGTTCATCAATATTCGGAGTTTCGACTTCGGTCGATACAATGCTACACCGGCACGTGTATTTTCAAATAAGATGGGGTTGAGATAACGCCGTGTAAAGGTTAAAAATTAGAATACTATAAATAAAGGTCCTCGCATCCCGTTCGTTTTGCAGACCACTGGCGGTATTCAACCACTACACTCACCAGACCACTACACTTAGCAGACCTCAAGCTTTCAAGCTGCAAGCTTCCACATCACAAGGTAACAATGAATTCTTGACAATAAATTCTTAATGCAGAATTTATTTATTTATTTTTTTTTACAAATGTTTTCCCTTTTACCGGTAAACATGCTCTCTACATACAAAATTTATTGTTTTTTACAGATGCTTTCTTTTTTATTGGTAAACTTGTTCGTGTGTTTTATTGCTTCGACGCTTGTAGGATGTTCACCCGAGAATGTCGGTGAGTATACACGTCTTCATTTAAAAAACTAAACTGCAGTTTGGCATCAATCGGACGTTCATTTAACTAGAGTAGATACTGCTTTTTCCACATTTTATACAAATTCCTCGTGTAGAGATTTCCAAAATTTCCAACAACAGTTTTGGTAACAAGTGACGAGGAACAGACGCTTGTTTCTTGAAACGTGATCAAGTCGACTAATTTCGCGCCGATGTGCTCGATACTTTTCGGGCCGTGAATTTATCTACCCCCACCCCCTTCTTACAGTGTCGGGGTGTGTAACATTAAACGATTAACAATGTATGATCCAATTTAATCTTTTGAGCCGGGGGTTACGGGTGTTTTAAAATTGTCGAGTTGTTATATATTTTCATTTGCTTTAATAGGTTATTGTAGACCCCCGGTCTCCCCAAAGCACGGAAGCTTCGATTGTCGGAACGACGGTTCCTGCCATTTGACCTGCGATGAAGGATTCCAACACATGGCATACCACGGCGTAATTTATTGCCTTTCATCGGGAAAGTGGAGTGGACTGACTTCTGCTCGTTGTTACGGTGTGTATTCCACATCCGAATTACGAATTCACATTAATTTCAAGGGGACGATAAATTATTTTTTTTTCTCAAACGCTATAGTAATTCCACCTTGTCTACCGATTCCGGCTTATCGCGGGGTCGGTACATTACCTGAAAATTGTACAACTCACGCACAGCCGAACTTGGCGCAATGCCGGTGACCATTGGAAATCTGGCGCATTAAACGCCCGTCTGTTGGGTTTAATAATTAATTCGTGGGGTGTTTTTTTTATACTTTTTCAAGAATACAATGCAAGGACGAAGGTTATCAATACGTGGGAAAATATCGACATGGAATCCCATTTGGTCTGATGATTTGCGACAAAGGGGTCTGGTTGGGCGAGGAGGCATTTTGGTGCACTGGTATGTTTTATATCGTGTATACATTTTAAAAACAAAAACAGTTTAAAAACAAAAACAAATTCACGTTCCAGTTGTATTTTTAGTGTCGCTCGTAACTTGTTTCAATGGGACCGAGTGAGCAATAAGTAACACTAAGAATTAGTTATTACATTTTAAAAACTGAAACAGAATCACGTTCCAGTTGTGCCAGTTGTGTGTGTTTTTTTTTTAGAGTGAATATCGTTATAGAATATTGTTCGCGTGGTAAGAGTATTGATATTTTTATTTCAAAAACTTAATACATATATTCCAGATGTGGAAAGCCCAATCATACAATGTCCTAAATCGATGATCGTATATGTCCAAAATGGCCATCAGTACAGTCCGAACATCAGCTGGCCCCAGCCAACAGCTACTGACAACGATGGTAAGGATCGCTATTCTCTGGACACATTTAGATGTGTTACGTTCCTTCCTCTAATCTTCTCGTCATAGTTTTCAGTGCACCGAAAATCGAATTGATCCACCCGACTGATATAAAGGCACCCCACTCATTCCCCCTAGGCATTACTGTCATTGAGTATAGGGCAACCGATCGACAAGGATGGGTGGATACTTGTTCTTTTGAGATAAACGTCAGATGTAAGTTTGATTATGTTAAAAAAAAGTTTGTTTTTAATCATCAATCGTTATTATTTTCATAGACCTGAGCCGTGATACCGACGTAACAATAAAGCTGTTTGCTGGTGTGGTGACAGATATACTGACGCCAGAGTCCACCGACGAATGATGACATCATTCGACCGTAGCTAAGCTTCCAACAAGACGCAAAAACAAAACCAAGACGAATGTTATAGCTACGGCCAAATGATGTAGTGGAAGCACACCAGGGTATGTCACTTCCATTATTTTTGCAACTCAACTTTCCCTAAAATTTTATATTGAGTGAAGTGTTATATCTGTATTTTGTTTCGACCAATCGGGTCACTCTTGTATTCAATTTAATAATTTTCATTATTTTAATAAATGCCATAGGCATAATTCACTTTAACTATTCGTGTTTCTTCAAAATTTTTTTTTTTATTTTTCATTTTTTTGTCTCGGAGTCACAAATTTCAAAGAATTTTGTTTCGAGATCATTTCCATTCATGGAATCGAATTGGTTTGTTTTAAAATATCGCGTCGTCTGAAATTTCACCGAAGTGTTTATTAACAGCGAGTGATGACGCAACACTCTGGTGGCAACCTCGAGATAGAAATAACAGGATTTTAATCACGTCGGTTGATTTTTCATGAGCTCGAAGTTTAATAACTGAGATTTTTTTTTTCTATTACGTAACACGCGTCATCGTTTCCTTGATTGCATTTCCTTAACGAGGTCAAAATGCGATGTCGTTTTTAATTCCATAGATAAATGAAGTAAATAAATAGATAGATAAATAACTGAGATTTTTTTTTCTATTGCGTAACACGCGTCATCGTTTCCTTGATTGCATTTCCTTAACGAGGTCAAAATGCGATGTCGTTTTTAATTCCATAGA
>JAQFZO010003396.1:0-10052 GCA_034695885.1 Geophilus flavus | reverse complement strand
AAATTCTAACGATATATCATCGACGGGTCTTTCGTTAATCGTTTGGAAGTGATCACTAATATCAGATCCACGACTCACTGTACGAGCCCTACTCTTGGCCGCCATGATGTTACGCGCCTCCTGCAACAGTCGTCTGCTTGTCTGCTGCAATCGTGCGCAACGCACAAACGAGAGCGCCACCGTATAACAGAACCGGGAAGTTTAAAATTGAGGACCTCCGTGTCACTCAATGACGTAGACATCATTGGTGTCACGTGGTGTCACTCAACGATCCGCTACTACAAAAAAGGAAGATAAAATAATTTAAAAAAATAAAAAATAAAAACGGAAAATTATAAAATGTAATAAATGTAATGTAAATATTTATTGAGAATGAGAATTACATTTAAGACCAGACGTGATTAAGTGCACGTGTTAAAAATGGCGGCTTCCATACTAAAAAACAGCGTGAAAAACCAGATGATGTTTAAAATTGTACCAATGTGTAGACATTTGCTTACAAAAAGATGTTGTTCTATAAATAGAACTTTATCAACTTCTACTGATGCCAAATCTTCAATTCGGTAAAACAAATTTTTCGCTGAAATTAAATGTTGAAGTATAATAAAACCGTGATTAATACGTTTCTCACTTCCAGAGACACGAAGGCCGATTACGAATACTTTAAAGGACTGAAAAAATTATTTGAGCCACCTACGGTGCGTAAAGAACGAAAAGAAGCCAAGCAATCGATCGATCCAGCGCCTGCAACGCAAATCGTAGATAATACCGAATTAAACGTTAAAGAAAAAATCGGAGAGCAAACACAGGAGCAAGAGCAGCAAGAAATGGAATTTTCATCTCCAATTCAATCAAACCCATTACACATTGAAACGGAACAAATGCTTCCAGACTTAAAGGTTGACAGCAAAACATTTATACAGCCCAAGACAACATCGAATGAAAACATTCAACTCGATAGCAGATCAGAAGAGAAATCAAATGATGTTTCACTGGCTAAAGACGAAAGAATAACGCAGGAGACGAACTTGGCCTCAAATGGAACCGACAAACCAGCTAAACCACCCAAGAAAACACATCAAAAATCAAACAAAAATTCATTCAACTCCAGACTCAATCTTCTCAACCATGTGAAATTTTCACCAATTCTTCAAGAATTTGTAAATCTTGGTGTGAATTTAAAAAGCTGGAAATCCATGAGGGCTGTTCCTGAACTAATTTTAGCCAAGGATTTCGGTCGCGATATCAAACCACACGTAAATTTCCTACTCGAAAATGGACTTCCTGCAAATCAATTAGGATATATTTTCACTAAAAATCCATACATTTTACTGTTTACTTTGGACAACCTTCGGCGACGAATTGATTTTTTTAAGTCGAAAGGCTTTTCACCCGAGGCAATTGCTCAGATGATGTGCAAAGGAGTTTTTATTCTAAATGTTAAAACTAGCGCTGTTAATAATCGACTCGAATATTTTAAAAGTCAACTTAATTTGACGGATGATGAAATTGCTGAGGTTGTTATGAAGCAACCTAAATTAATTACTTTGGATTTTGAAAAAATTAAGGTAAACTCGTAAAACATAATTTTTTTTTTCGTTTCAAATATTTTATAATTTTTTTTATGTACAGAACGTCCATCAAACAATAATTAAGGAGTTCCAAATTGCGCCGGAGAAAATCAAAATTATGTTTTTAAATAAGCCCAAAGTCTGGCTTGCAGGTAAAATATAAGAAGTTCTTTGAATTGGAAATCAAGAGACTAATTTCTGTTTCTTTTTTCTTTTAAATTTTCAGACGAAGAAGTGATACGAAAAAGAATTACTTACGTTCATGAGGAAATGGGTATTTCACATGAAGATATTTCGCGTTGTCCAGAAATATTGTTGCGGAATATAGAAATGATAAAAGAACGGCATCTTTTTCTGAAAAGTATTAATCGTGCCGTTTATGATTGGCCAAATGAAGGTAGCTTTCCTTTAAAGGATTTCATTTGGTGTTCTGATTCTGAATTTTGTAAAAATGTTGCTAAAACATCTGTAAAACAGTTTAAAGAATTTATTAAAAATTTATAATGAAAATAAAAATTATTACTGTAATTGAATTTAATTAAAATATAATTGACGAATCACAGAGCGCCGTAATTCCGTACTAATAAAATGCAACTTTTAAACACTAGACGTCGCTATTGTCCGATTTTAAAGTCCCAGCAAAAGCATGGACTGATGGCATAAACATCAATCAATCAAAATAAGTAATCCTAAATTACTAGTACACCATGTTGAGGAGACTTTTACCACAGTGCAGGTGCTTAGTATCGGCACGAAGTTATTCCAAACAAATACCACAATCATCGACAGAACTAGAGTAAAAATTAATTTTTATAAAATAAACCAAATATAACATTCTCGATTTTTCCCATCATTTAGAAATATAAACACCACTAGAAGCGACGATTGGAATGTGACAAACACTGAAGAAAAGCAGAATAACGAACAACAAAAACCTGTAAAAAACATCAAACTTTCAACGCAGATCGTAAAAGATGCAACAGCAAAATTTAAAGTCGTAACAATCAAAGAGGAACCGCACACCTTAACTAAAATTCCCGATAAAACTTATACGTCAATCACCGAAACTCTCCTGAGAAGTCAAGATGGGAATATCACGTCCCTGCAACCGGGAGAAGACGCCCCAAAGCAAATAACCACACACAAGAAACGACCTGAGGTTCCCGAAGCACTTTTAAAACCAAGCTTCAATTTCGCACCTTTTGTGAATCACTCGAAAACCCTTCAACGACTACTTCAACTAGGCGTCGATTTATCTTACTGGGAAGGCTTAAGAAATATTCCCGAAATTATTTTAAGAAAAGACTTTGATCGCGATTTCAAACCGTACATTCAGTTTCTGGTCGATAAAGGAGTTCCGACCGAAGAACTTGGAAAGTATTTCACCAAAAATCCGTATATTTTATCAGAAAGTCTGGAGAACCTGCAAGTTCGGATAAATTATTTTGAAATGAAAAAATTCTCCCCAGAAGCGATTGCGTTTATGATTCACAGAGCTCCGTTGCTGTTAAACCAAAAAACGAGCGAGATAGATCTGCGACTTGGGTTTTTTCAGAAAGAATTATTTCTTAATGGGGATGAAGTTCGAAGTGCCATCACGAGACAACCGAAATTACTCACGTGGAATTTCGTGAAAATTAGAGTAAGTATTCGAAATGGGGAATTTATTACTCAAATATTTCATTTTTTTTCTAATTTTCTATAGCAATTTCAATACACCTTGAGTAAGGAATTTGGATTTTCACAAAAGGAAAGACGAAAATTATTTCTGACCAGACCAAAACTTTGGCGCACCAGTAAGGGAAATTATTCGATCTAAAGCACGCAGAGTTATTAATTATTTTATTATGTTTAAGGTCGTTCGCATGTTCAAGAAAGGTTTGATTACGTTCATAACGTTATGGGAATAGCTCAAGAAGACATTGCAAGGTTTCCCGAAGTGTTGAGCAGTCGTTTATTTCGTATAAAAGAACGTCATCGTTATCTTGAGAGTATAAAACGAGCGCAGTTTGATCCAACCAAAGAAAATTACGTTTCGTTAAAGGAACTCGTGGCACATACTGATGAAAACTTTTGTGTAAATATTGCCAAAACTACAGTTGGTCAGTTTAATGACTTTTTAAAAACACTGTAACGATGTTTTGGAATTAAAAAATAAATTTTGTAAAACAAATAAAATGAATGATGTGGTTTAGTTCAGAAATTTCTCGCAAGATGGCCCTCTATTCCCTTCAAATCATCGCAAGAGCGAAGGACGACATACATGAATTTTTATCATTAGCCTTTGACTGCTCTGAATTTAAACATGTGGCGACAACGGATTCTAAATAGAAACATTGGAAGAAAATTTGTGAGTGCTCAAGTATCAATACATATAGCAACAAATTGCATGACCAGACTGATAATTTAAATTTGGAATGATCACCTGACAAAACTTTTTATTTCTATTTTAGAAAATATTAAAAAAAGAATTTCTCAAAACTGATATCCACTACTCAACTTCGACCTTTGATCCCGAATGGCTCGCCTTGGCAAAAGCTCAAATGCGAGGAAAAGATCCAGCAAAAGAACTTCTATGGGAAACAGAAGTATAAAATGAAAGAAAACAGGAATAAATAAATTAAATTAATTAATCCAAAACTCATCAACACACAGGGACTTAAGCTCAAACCCTTATACATGAAAAAAGATACAGAAAACTTGGATGAAGAACTCCCAGGGAAATTTCCTTACACCAGAGGCCCGTACCCAACCATGTACGCACAGCGCCCTTGGACCATCAGACAGTACGCAGGGTTCAGTACGGTTGAAGAAAGTAATAAGTTCTACAGGGATAATATTAAAGCTGGTCAACAAGGGTTGAGTGTGGCTTTTGATTTGGCAACTCATTGTGGGTAATGCATGAGAATCAAATCATATGAATTACTAGAATTTTATTTATAAATTTTTTCCGTTTCTTTAGTTATGATTCTGACAATGTGCGTGTTAAAGGTGATGTTGGAATGGCAGGAGTTGCCATCGATTCAGTCGAGGATATGAAAGTCAGTTTTCTTTTGGGGTTGATGAGTAAATTTTACTTTATTTTATTTTATTTTATTTTTTTGTGTAAAACTATAGATTTTGTTTGATTCCATTCCTTTGAATAAAATGTCAGTGTCGATGACTATGAATGGTGCAGTTTTGCCCGTATTGGCAATGTTTATAGTGTCAGGCCTGGAACAGGTATTGATTTTGGGATGAATGTTGTATTCATGTTGTTCGTTTACTAACAACAATTTGTTATTTAACAGGGTGCAACACTCGAAGAACTGTCTGGAACGATTCAAAATGATATTTTGAAAGAGTTTATGGTTCGAAATACCTACATTTACCCTCCTGAACCATCGATGCGAATTATAGGAGATATTTTTTCATTTATTTCTGGGGTGAGTAAACTTGAATTTGTTCTAAGTTTTAAAAATAATATTTAACTTTTATTTTAATCACATTGTAGAACATGCCAAAATTTAACTCCATATCTATCTCTGGGTACCACATGCAAGAGGCAGGCGCGAGTGCGGTCTTGGAGTTAGCCTTTACACTAGCCGATGGCTTGGATTACGCACGGACAGGTACGGTATTTTAGATTTCTGCTTTAATTATTCCTATTTAATAATTTATTTTCTTTCAGGTTTGAAAGCTGGCATGTCCATTGACTATTTTGCTCCTAGATTATCCTTTTTTTGGGGAATTGGAATGAATTTTTATATTGTACATAATGAAATCACTGTTTCATTTACTGAAATTATATGGATTTTTTTGTATTTTTCTAGGAAATTGCTAAATTAAGAGCAGCGCGCAGACTATGGGCGAATCTGATTCAAACACATTTTAATCCAAAAGATCCCAAATCGACTATGCTTCGCACTCACAGTCAAACCTCGGGGTGGTCTTTAACCGAACAAGTAATAAATACAAATATAACCAAAAACAAATTTTTTTTTAATAAAATGAGTATTTCAGGATCCCTATAACAACATTGTGCGGACAACGATAGAAGCGATGGCAGCCGTGTTTGGTGGAACTCAATCGTTGCACACTAACTCATTCGACGAGGCCTTGGCACTACCGACTAAATTCAGTGCAAGGATCGCAAGAAATACGCAAATTATACTACAAGAAGAAACAGGCATTCCAAAAGTAAATAGTTTAGAAAAATTTGAAATAAAAAATTTGACTAATTCATTCAAAATAAATTTTTTTTAGATTATTGATCCATGGGGCGGATCGTATATGATGGAAACCCTCACAAACGAGATGTACGATGAAGCGAAAAAAGTAATAGACGAAGTCGAATTGATGGGCGGAATGGTCAAGGCAGTTGCTAGTGGAATGCCAAAATTAAGAATAGAAGAATGTGCTGCTAAACGGCAAGCTAGGATCGATAGTGGGCAAGGTGAGATGATTACGGTAATTTACGAAATATAAAATCGTAATTTCTAAAAATACAAAAATTTGGAATTTCACAGAGGTAATCGTTGGAGTCAACAAATATCGTCTCGAAAAAGAGGATCCCATTGATGTTCTCGTAGTCGACAACACCAAAGTGAGAAATGGACAAATTGAAAAAATCAACGCTTTAAAATCGTCGCGAGACAATAAAAAAGTAAATTTCATGTTTTGCTTTTGAATGTCTGTTATAAAAGAACACTTTCAGGTTCAAGAATGTTTGAGTAAACTAACAGAATGCGCAAAATCTGGTACGGGAAACCTTCTTGCTTTGTCTGTGGAAGCGGCAAAAGCCCGGTGTACTGTGGGTGAAATTACCCAGGCAATGGAAAAAGTAAATATTGAATTACGGTAAAGTGTTTAAATTGTTAAATTGAAAGATTGAATTTTTCCTAGATTTTCGGCAGACACGTTGCTAGCGGAAGTTTAGTAAGTGGCGCATACAGAACCGAATACGGCCATGCAAATGAATTGGAACTTGTACAGAGAAAAGTTGAGGTACGTTCGTGATAACATTGTTCCGATTTACAGTTTGAGATATTAAATAATTGTACTTACATACAGGAATTTGAAAAAATGGAAGGCCGACGTCCTCGTATCTTAGTCGCGAAAGTTGGACAAGACGGTCACGACCGGGGTGCGAAAGTGATAGCGACTGGTTTTGCGGACTTGGGATTTGACGTCGACGTCGGTCCATTATTTCAGGTAAAAACAAATACAAGCGATCAGCGATAAATCAGTGAATTTTATTTTATTATTTTCGAAATCAGACACCAGACGAAGTTGCTCAACAAGCAATCGACGCCGATGTCCACGTTGTAGGAATCAGTTCGCTGGCTGCTGCGCATCGAACTTTGGTACCAGAATTAGCCAAAGCATTAGAAGCTAGAGGCAGATCGTAAGTAAATGAATCTGAGCAAATTAAAAACAAATTCTTATCATAATTTTCCTTTATTTAGTGACATTTTAATAGTGTGCGGTGGAGTAATTCCGCCTCAAGATTACGATAACTTATACAAACTCGGTGCCTCTGCAATTTTCGGTCCGGGAACCAAAATTCCATTAGCCGCCCTGAGAGTATTAGATCTCATATCAACGAATTTAAAGAAAAAATCTCAAGCAATTTGAATGTGAACTACGTTTTTTTTAATATAATTGCTATGTGTACCTACTAGTGCGACATTTATTGTACACGATTGAAGAAAATAAAATAAAATAAAATAACATTACCAAAGCATGCAAATACTACATCTAACTTCACAACGCACTGAAGAAGTCTTTGATGGAATGCAAAAAAAGCATTTCCGACTCAATAAATAATTGTATTATGTTACAATTAGATCTTTTCTATAGTGAAGGCACTGAACTTTTTCAGAAACTTCATCCATTACAATAGGACATCATTTCTTTCATCCAGATTCAGGTATGTACAGCAAAATTGATAATCGGAGCCAAACCATTACTATTAAATAATTTTGATTTATAACATATTATACAATTCCCGTGCCTTGATTTACGAAGGTAGTATTCATTTGTTCGCAGCTGCTGTTTCCTTGATCACTTTACTTCGGAGATAGTCTTTGTAGCCCTGTATATCGCCTTGCCATTTCGTAACGGTACACTTTTCACACACCCAAATTTCTTCGGCAACCTGAAATGTAAATTTTATTAATAAAACTGAGCATTTACTTGTGTTTATCAACGTCTTACTTGACTGATGAGCCTGAAGTCGTGACTCACGAGTACCATGCCTCCATCGAAATTGTTGATGGCATCAGCAAGAGCGTCGATAGTTTCCATATCCAAGTGATTGGTAGGTTCGTCCAGCAAAAGCAAATGAGGTGCTTGAAAGGCCAGCCAAGCAAACACCACGCGGCATCGTTGCCCGTCTGATAACTGACGAATGGGACAAATCTAGGAAAAAAATATTAAATAAAATTAATCCCCTATCGATAAAATTTGATATTTATTGTTATTAACCTGTTGTCGTCCCGTAAGACCATATCGACCGATTATTTTTCGCATTTCTTCAATCTCTTTAACTTGAGGAAAACATTTCATCATGTATTCTAATGCTGATAAGTCGAGTTCTAAATGCTCTTGAAGGTGCTGATGATAACGAGCTATTCGCAAGTGAGAATGTTTTCGAATTAATCCATCTGTTGGCACTAACTAGAAAATTTACATCATTTTAGATAATTTTCTCATTTTTTTTTCCTAAAAAAATTTACTTCTCCATATAGTAATTTCAATAAAGTAGATTTGCCCGCCCCGTTTGGACCAACAAGGGCAAGTCGTGTATCTAAATCGATACCAAATTCCAGGTTTTTATAAATAGCAGGCTGAAAAGAAAAAAAAAGGTAATTAGTTAACGATAATAAATGTTTGTGCATTTAAATATCTTACCCCTTTTTCGCTGTAAGAAAAGCTAACGTTCTGGACCATAATGACTGGTGGTGGTATAGTACCACAATCAGGGAAATAAAACTGAACCACTTTATCGTTCGTAACTTTCTCAGTCAAGCCTCCAGCCACCATTTTAGCTAGAGTTTTCTCTTTACTCTGAGCTTGTCGGGCCAATTTTGCACTACCGTGTCCGAATCTGGCTATATAATCCTTTAGAGAAAGAAAAAAAAAAGAAATAATTAATTAATTAATTTGTTGTTGAGCATCGAAGCGAAACATAAAATGAGTTATATTCGTAATCAGATTTGAAATAATCGCTTCAAGGGGGTTATGAACATCGAATCGACATCACCTCAACTCGAATTAACAAGGAAGTTAAATGCCGATTCTGAAATTCGGCCTTTTTTGTCATCATGTTACAAAATTACAAAATAGTTAATAAATTTCTTGATAATTACTTTCATGTGTGCGATTTGGTCTTGTTCCCAATTATAGCGCTTCATTTGGTTTTCTAACAATTCTAGTCGAGTACGTACAAAAGCGTCGTAATTTCCCTAAAAAAAAAAAGCAACAATTAAAATTTTAAAAAACAAAAAATAAATCATTTTTAACTATAAATGTTATTACTTACGGTGTAATATTTTAATTTCTTATGATTTAAATGAATGATGTTGGTACAAACACCATTTAAAAAATCTTGTGAATGTGAAACTATCACTAAAATTCGTTTATAGCTGAAAAATAAAAAATAAATAAATAAAACAGTTAAATTTTACAAACAACAAACAAAACTAACTTTTTCAATTCCTCCTCAAGCCACACACAAGCCTCTAAATCCAAATGATTCGTCGGCTCGTCTAAAAGCAACAGATGGGGACGAACGTACAACGCTCGTGCAAGTGCTATCCGCATTCTCCATCCTCCAGAAAAATCTCTACATTTTTTCTGTTGCATTTCCTTCGTAAATCCCAAACCATGAAGTATATACGCCGCTTTACACTCAGCCGTGTCAGCACCGATGTCGTCCAGACGTTCGTATATATCCAATAATTGTTCATGAGATTCTATTTGGGAATAAAATAAAATTTTTATATTAAGTCATGGTATAGTTTATTATATTTTATATTTTCTCACCTTCGTCGGCATTTTGGGCTAATTGCTCTGACAATTTCTCAAGTCGCGCACGTTCCTCGTCCACGTCCATCACACTCTGCAAAGCGGTTTTATCGCTCGCAGGTATTTCTCGAACCAAGTGATAAATATCGATTTGATCTTGAATAGGAACTTCACGTCTACCTATCGCAGACAACAACGTCGACTTTCCTGCAATTTTTTGGTTATTTTGTAATTAATATTAATATAAAAGTGGAAAAAAAATGAATTAAATTACCACATCCATTTTGTCCAAGAAATCCATACCGTCGACCACAATTCAATTCTAATTTAGTGTCGGTTAATACTTCGACTCCATGAAAGGTAATTGAGACGTTTTCGATTTTGATGTCTCTGCTATACGGGTGAACGGCTAAAACACCGGTCGTGGCACGTGCAGCGGCATTTAATTCCATATCATGTTCAAATTTTTTT
>JAQFZO010003395.1:0-10055 GCA_034695885.1 Geophilus flavus | reverse complement strand
ACAGTGCCTTGCAATGTGCGAGAAATCTTCTCGTATCCAAATAAGAATTTTGATGCCTCAATGGATGACAAAGAAATCGCCAAAAACATCCTTTCTTATGCTTCATTGCCAACGATCCAATCGTTTGCATTTGATCGTTCTAAAGAAACGCTTGAGTGTGAAATTCTTCAGATGATAAAAGATGGTAATGTATTAGTGGACAACATTAAATTTCATTTCTTTTCAATATATTCTCACTCATACGAATTACAAAAACAAGTTATTCTAAAACTGTTACAAAATAACAGAATCAAACATCTGAAACTAGGTCGTATCGACTATACCAAAGATATTTTTCATGCCGCAGCACAGTCGAATTACTTAACTCGTATTGAACTTTCCGGTATGTCTTTTGATTTACACGAACTCTTCAATGGTGACACCAAGAAATATGATTATATAAGTCTTCGTCATTGCGATTTAATTAGAAATTGTGAGACTAAGCTAAGTGGTTGTCGATATTTAAAATTTTATGGCAAATTTTGTTACAATATAATAGGTAAACTAGAACCAACACATTTATGTTGCAAATATTTAGAACATTTGATTAAAAGTGAAAGTTATCCTATACATAATTCTCCTGTACTTAACAGCGTTAAAAGTTTGTGTTTTAAATTAAATAGCGGTGATGACGAAATTATGTCGTCTTTGTCCCAATGGAAAAATCTAGAGACGTTACACATTCAGTGTCATTACTCAAATTCTAAATTAAACTTAATAGCCAATTGCATTGCGAACATCCCGATTAAGAAATTGATAATATCTCGTTTTAATAAGTCTATAGGAGATCTGTCGAAATGCATAAGTGATTCTTGTGCGAAAAAAAAAGATTGTACTATAAGAACCATACAGATAATTGATCAAAAAGATCTAGATTCCAAGAGAAGCGACCTGCTAGATATCTCGGAGATATCTCCTTTACTGGAGGGAGTCAAACGTGGTTACTGGAGTAGATTAAATTTAATAACGGATTCTTGGCTTGTGTTAAGTTCGATAGAACATCATGATTTTGTTGTAACTCCCTATGTACATAGATATGAAGATTATGAGGCTGAATATAATAATGATTTCTATAGTTATAAGAGTGATCATTTAATTAAAGAATATGGCATACCCTATACCCGTAATGGAGTTTGTGTAATGAAAAAATGAAATAAATGTAATATTTAGATTTAGGTATATGTACGGAGTTTAATTTTAAAACTGTTTAAAAACTTTGTGTACGTATTTCATATGAATGCCATATGTGCCAATTTTGTAGAAATGTAATAAATCAATTTTCTTAAATTGCAGTTGTGGTTGTCTAAAAGGCAATCTGTAGTAATTTGACTACGTATTTTTAACTAATAAAACTGTTTAATTAACATAAATTGACTACATTGATTTTACATGGCTATGTTGTGGAATATGTGGATATAGTGAGAGTAAAAGTATGAATTAGGTATATCCATTCTTGATTATATGGTATAATGTATTTTTCCTCTTGGTTTCCCATTACTACAAGTTGCTGCCACCTACAGATGAGTTTTGCAACTAAATAATCACATTACACAATCTCAATATCAGAAGTGTTTTCCTCTGTATTCTGCAATAATGACAGGGTCCTACTATCACAGATTAGATTACCCATCTATTGGAATGATCAAAATCAAAGCTACCGACCTCACCATAAAGTACTCTCGGTAGGTGGCAGTAGGTTTTTTTGACGGGCGATTTTTGTTTATTGGATTTTCATCTTTTTTCTAAGATTTATCACAATTTTTCACCGTTTTTCTCAGATTTGTACCATTTTCTTCAACTTTTCTCAGATTTTCACCATTTTTAAAACCATTTTTTCCATTTCTCCATTTTTTTCAACGATTTTCCTCGATTCTACATTTAGAAAAGCTTAAGCTTATTTACCATTTCCTTTTCTGAGATTTACCATTTTCCGTGATTTTTTCTTCACCACGTCTCCTGATTTTCTTTGATTTTTATTCTTTCCAGATTTTATTTGATTTTCTTCAATATTCCTATTTAAAAAAATAATTTCAATAAACATTTTCCAAAGTTTCCACCAGTATCTATTCAATTTTCCTTAATTTTATATTTATACAATTTACACAATTAGAAAATCTATGAAAAACTAATAAAATCACATACAAAATACCACAAACATTAAGAAAATCAGTCAGACTCATTGAAAACCATTGAAACTCAAGTAAAAATTGATATAAATCAATTAATAATTTGATAAAAGTCACCTGACACCATTGACTAACAAAAATCCCGTGCAATGATACCAATTACATCACGAGACCCCGACTATAAATTCATCTACGTGTATTAAAATTTTAAAAAAACAAAAATTTGATTAAATAAATTCCACCAACATTAAATAGGATAATAAAACTGATTTCTAAAAAATAAAACTTATAAAAAAAATTACGCCCGAACAGGGACTCGAACCCTGGACCGTTAGGTTAAAAGCCTAACGCTCTACCGACTGAGCTATCCGGGCCTGTGTAACTTTCACGACAAGATCCTATATAAGCCTCATCAAATAATACGAACCAAAATTAAAAATTTGACTTTTCTATGATTAATTAAGAAATTAATCATTTTAATCAAATAAAACTCAATAAAAACCCACAAAACCAAATTTTAAACCCCAAAACCAATCCTTATCAAATCAAATCAAGTGTTTATTTCACTCGATCATATGTCATCATGGTCACATGCACGTGAGATTTTCATCATACATCATTTCCACCTAGAAAAATGAGTTGCAACAAGAAAAATAAGAAACCAAACAGATACTTAGGGCTTAATCCAGCTTACTTAACCGTAAACTCAAATTACGCACGAGATTTGGAAATATGGGCGCAATCGACAGAATGTTACAAAGTAAGACAAAAAACATCCAAAATTTCAGATTTTCCCGTCAATTTATTCTTTATTTTTTAATTTTTACCAAATAGTGCCCGTTGGAGTTGATGAAACCGGTGATTAAACCACATACACCGAAGATTTACGAGATGAATACTTGTTTTCCGACGAATTTTGTCGTTCGTGATGTTCAATGCAAATGGTAATTATGTAATTTAATTATTTAAATCGCGAAAAGTTGATTTTATTTTTTGTTTTAATTTTTTCTAGGAATAATTATCAGTTCGTGGAAAAGGGGAATTATACTTTGTCGATTAATAGTAACGGGAAGTGTTATTTGACGCATGGAAGTTTGATAAATATTTATTTTCGTGAGTAAATTTTACAAAAATTTTATAAAATTTTTTAACAACGAAGAAAAATATTTTTTTTTTAGCAATTTTATGGTGTTGTCTTGGATTTCTCGCAGTGTCTGTGATATGGTTTCTTGGGAAATTTACATATAAGTATATTTTTTGTAAAATTTGTGATTTTTTTTCGGTTGGAATTAATGAAATTTTAATTTTTCAGACGTTTTTCGACTCCAAGTGATGCACAAATACTCATAGCATCGGTATGAGGTTTAAATATTGCATATAAAAGTTTATATAATAATGTTGTAACCCATGTGGGGTAATGCTGAGGTGTGCTGATGTCGCATCGAAGCTCGATGGTGTATATTTTCATCTTTTCTACACAATTTTCGTTATTTTTACCACTTATTTCATTGATTTTTAAAGTTTCTAATGACCTTTTGATGAAATTTTATGAGTAAACCATAAAAATCAGCCAAAGTTATTACAAACAGCACAAATCGAAGAAAATAGTCTTAAATATCTCTTGATATTATGTGGAAAGTGGTGAAAATTGTATACAAATGATGAAAATCAGTTTAATCACCGGAAAAATGAAAAAGGATTTAAGAGCTTTTCAACTACTGGTATTTACAAATGATTTTTCGATGGTTTCCAATTTCCCTTGATTTTCAGCCATTTTCGAAATGATTTCTGACAATTTGAAACGGTTTCCAAGTGATTTAAATAAACCAATGAAGAAAATTTGTCAGTAAATAATTGATTTAAACCAATAGAAACTTGAAAATAGTTCGAACATAGCGAAAAATCACTTTAAAATCATCAGAAATCATTTAAGAATCGTTCGGAATGCTGGAAATCGACTGGTAATCGTTTAAAAATCGTTCAGAAATGGCTGAAAACCACTTTAAAATTCTTAAACAGAGTAGGAAAAAGTTATTTCATGGGAAAAAGCAGGGAATTTGGGGGTTGAATTACCTAAGTTATTAAATTTTACAATTTTGAATTTATTTTTAGGATTTAGGAACCGTCGACGTCGAAGACGAAACACCAAATCCGCATCACATAACCGGTTCTATGGAATTAACGGCCAGTCTCATCCCCGTTAATCGCAGCAGAAGTCGACTCAAATCACTCGATACATTCCGAGGGTAAAATCTTAAAAAAAAAATCATTTAGTTTCTATTTTTGTGTTAATAATCGATTAATTTTATAGATTATCGCTGGTTTTGATGATTTTTGTCAATTACGGTGGTGGAAAATATTATTTTTTCACACATTCACCGTGGAATGGACTCACAGTTGCTGATTTGGTGTTTCCCTGGTGAGAAAAATTGGTTTTAATTTTTTTTTTAAAGGTTGTAAATTGATTTTTTTGATCGATTTTTAGGTTTATTTGGATTATGGGTGTATCGATGGTGTTGTCATTTCATTCCATGCTTCGACGAGCTGTTCCAAAAACGCGAATTTTGATAAAAATATTGAAACGGTCTGCCATTTTGTTTTTCTTGGGGTTGGTGATTAATGGGAAGAGTGGTAAGTGATGGTTGTTTTTTTTTAAATTAATTAATTTGATTTGTTTCTTTTGATATTTCAGGATATGAGTTTGGGAGTTTCCGAGTTCTTGGTGTTCTCCAACGGATTGCTTTGTGTTATTTGATCGTTGGAAGTATCGATATATTATTCACGCATCCAAATGACGCTCATCTTCATCTGGGAAATGAAGTAAATACATTTTTCAAAAATAATTCAAAAATTTAAAACAAAATTCAAATAAATTTTTTTAAAAAAATTCAAAAATTCAAAAAATGTCATAATTAAAACTTCAAAAATTCAAAAAAAATTCAAAAATTCAAAAATTGTCATAATTAAAACTGCAAAATAAATTCAAAAATAAAAAAAAAATCCAAAAATTCAAAAAAAAAAAATTCAAAAAAATTCAAAATATGGAAACTTTTTAAAAAAATTAAAACTTCAAAAATTCAAGGAATATTTGTAAAAAATTCAAAAAAATTGAATGAATTATTGATAAATACCAAAAGAATTCAATAATTTAAAAATTTAAAAATTCAAAAATAAATAAAATAATAATAATAAATGAAATAAATAATTCAAAAATTTAAAAATGTTGAAAAAAAATCAAATTTTCAATTTTTCAGATTTTTTCCAACTGCATCGATTATGTTGAATTATCTTTCGAATTTTTAATGTTTTAAAATTTCATTAGGCGCGTTCACTATTCAAAATCAAAATCAAAATCTGATTTTGTGATGCAATTTTCGTCATCACTTTGCTACTGCAATAACTAATAATTGATTTTTATCTATTTAAAATGTAATTATGCTAATATTTACGTCACGGTTGTGACGTTTTCACTTCAAACTGGTGGATAAGTGAAATAATCAAAATCAAAATAAAATAAACTCTTTCGGTCAGTGATCAGAATTTGTTTTTCTGCGCCGTAGATCATGATCATGACGTAAATATTAGCATAATTAAGATTTGAAGGGATAAAAATCAATGATTAGTTGTTGCAGTAGCGAAGTGATGACGAAAATTGCATCACAAAATCAGTAGTATTTGATTTTTATTTTTAATAGTTTTCGAATTTTTCGAGTTTTATTAAAACTTTTATCATTTTTCAGAGACCTTGGTGGTCCCGAATCCGCGACATCGTATTTTCATGGCCTCAGTGGATTTTTGCATCAGGTTTAATCATCGCTCACACATGTTTAACATTCCTCCTTCACGACGAAAGCTGTCCAAAGTACTACAAAAAATCCATAAAACCCCAAACTATCACAAATTTTAACAAATTTTTAACAGTTTGCATCAATTTTTATCAATTTCAGGGGTTATTTAGGACCTGGCGGTTTGAACGACCTCGCAACTCACGAAAATTGCACTGGAGGGGCAGCGGGATTCATCGATATGACTATTTTAGGACAACATCACATGTATCAATCGCCCACATGCAGAGTAAAGATAAAATTATTAAAATTTCATGACATTTTTACAAAAATTAATATTTTGTAACTTTTTAGGCAATATATAAAACTCATGTACCATACGATCCAGAAGGGATTTTAGGAACACTCACAGCTTCGTTTCTCGTATTTTTAGGCCTTCAGGTAAATTTAAGATAGAAAAATCAATTAATTTTATATGTAAAAAACATGAATAATTTATACATTTTTTTTTTGTTTTATCCAGGCTGGTAAAATTTTAGTATTTTTCGACAATCATCGATCTAGAATCATCCGGTGGATCATTTGGGGCGTCATAACAGTAAATTATGATTTTAACGATTTTCGATTTTTAACATGATTCTTTGAATTTTAAAATCGATTCTTTGATTTTATAGTCGTTTTTCCGATTATTCGATTTTTTGAAGTTGATTTTTTTATTTTCGATTTTTTAAAGTCGATTTTTAAATCATTCAATTATACGATTTTTTAAAAGTCGATATTGCGATTATTCGATTTTTAAGTTTATTTTACGATTTTTTAAGTCTCTCTTAGATTTTTGGAAGTAGATTTTTTGATAAATCGATTTTTTAAAGTAGATTTTTTGATAAATCGATTTTTTAAAGTCGATTTTTTGATAAATCGATTTTTTAAAGTCGATTTTTCGATTATTCAATCTTTTAAAGTCGATTTTTTTATTATTCAATTATTCGATTTTTTAAAGTCGATTTTTCGCCTTTTTATCGATTATTCAATTTTTAAATCCGATTTTTCCCTTTTTCCAGGGTACAGTAGGGACCATTTTATGCGGTGCATCGAAAAACGACGGGATAATTCCAATAAATAAAAATTTATGGTAAACATAAAAATTCAAAATTTTTATTTTTTAAAAATTATTAATAACAAAAATTTTTTTTTCTATTAAAAACGTACGTATTTTCCAGGTCTCTCTCGTTCGTCTTGGTTTTATCCAGCATGGCGTTCTTCCTTCTGTCATTTCTCTACTGGATCGTCGACTGGATTCGCCTTTGGCCCGGTGGCCCATTTCGTTACGCCGGAATGAATTCCATTTTACTCTACGTCGGCCACGAGTTTACTGCCGGGGTTTTTCCTTGGGGTTGGGAATGCCCACCAGATCACGGATGTTATCTGGCCCAAGCTGCTTGGGGCGCGACATTGTGGACGGTCATTTCCATTTATTTGTATTACAAGAAATTCTTTTTGATAATTTAATCCAGTATATTTTAGTGTTTTTTATATGAAAGTTAATGTTTTTACAATTAAATTGTATTAATTATGCTTCTACATGTAAATAAATTCATTTTTAGTCTAAAAATTTTTTTTGTTGTTGACGTATTGTTAAAATTTTAGAATCACACTTTTACGATTCGGGGATTCAAATGACAACGTTTGCAACATTGAGAAAAACGAATTTAACAACCTGGAGCAGAAGGCAAAGTTGTGGATAAAGAATTTGAAAATGACTGCATGGAATTTAATTTTTTGTCGTGATTGATTAATACGCGGATCTCTAATACAGTGCGGGAGGAAACATAATTCTGCAATTAGTATGCGGGTGTACTATTAGAGGATTTACGGTATATTACAGAGTACTTTATTCAGTGCTACAAAGTTCAACCTCATCGTTATATAACGAACTCGATGTGTCCTTGACCATCAAATATGTTCATTATAGCAAGAATGGATAAGCTTATCCATTCTTGTCCAAGTATGAAGAAGTATCAAAATAAGTACTGTACAAAGAAGTGCTTAACTAATTTACACACATTGAACAAAAAGAGTTGTTTTACAGTGCTGTTAGGATTAGGATTGTTGATTATTGTATGTTTTATTGTAAAAAGAATTGATATAAATATTGAAATTGTTATTCTGTTGACATTATTGATTGTACCGTAGTGCCATCTGAACTTTTTAAGAAACTTAGAAATTATTACAACTCTCGCCTGTAACTTTTCAATTTATTCCTTAAGTCCATTTTCACAAAAAAAATATTTTACCAGAGTTTTGCGTGTTGTGTGTTTTCAAATAATTTATCACAGACTCGAATGATTTTTCAACACATGCTGCTTTAAGTTCCTGCAATTAGTACTCGCATACGAACAAAACTGACACTTTTGAGGTTTTTCTCCCGTGTGCGTAAGCAAATGGGCTTTTAATGCTCCATTTTGTCTGCATCGATAAGAACAAAAGTGACACTTAAAAGGTTTCTCCCCTGTGTGTGTCATCACATGTATCTGTAAGCTCCGTTGATGAATGCTCGCATAAGAACAAAAATGACATTTGAATGGTTTTTCTCCACTGTGACTTCTCAAGTGGGATCGTAGTAGAACACGAGTTGCACCTTTGTAGGGACACAAATGACATTTGAATTCTTTTTCTCCCGTGTGTGATTTCATGTGATAATTCAGACCACTATTTGACCTGTAACACTTTTCACACAGGGGACACTCGACTGTTGCTTCTTCTGTGTGTTTTCTTATATGAGTATTCAAGTGTTCCTTATATTTGTAAGATTTGGGACACAAATGGCATTTGAAAGTATTTCCTTCAAAGTAGGAGTGGGTCTGTGCATGGCGATTGAGATTTCCTTGGCTAGTGAACGATTTGTTGCACTCATTGCACGTGAACGGTGTTTCTCCCGTGTGTTTTAGCAGATGATTTTTCAATTGCTGACGTTGTTTGCACGTGTAATCGCATAAGGCGCAACTGAACGGTGTTTCTCCCGTGTGTTTTAGCAGGTGATTTTTCAATTGCTGAGGGTGTTTGCACGTGAAATCGCATAAGGCGCAACTGAACGGTGTTTCTCCCGTGTGCTGTAGCAGGTGACTCTTCAAATGGTGAGCATGTTTGGCCTTGTAATCACAGAATGAGCAACAGTAAATTCTTGTTTCGGTTGGTTTTGCCATTTCACTTTTAGCGTTGTTTGAACAGAATTCTGGAAAACAAATGAGAAATTTATGTAGGTATGTGTAAAGAAAAAACAAGCAAAAAAATAAAATTTGACAAATACATTGAATAAATTACGTAGCGTATAAACAAAATTTTAAACAAGTAGACAATATAATAATTTTACAACAGATACGTACCTAGTAAAATATTTTTAAAAATCCATCTTATCCCAATTTTTTTTCCAGTTACCACTCGGTCAAGACTATCCACCATATTGGAAGCCCAGCCTTTAAACTAATCCAAGACGACCTCAAGTTGAGGTGATTTTGACTAATCTAAGAAGTAAAGTGAAAGCTCAATGCCCGACTAAAAGAAGAGATCTTCAATTATACAAGTTTACCGTACCTGAATTTTTCCTGAAACTACTAGTGAGTGGAGTAATGGTAAACAGCTAATGAGACCTTTCGATTTGGGCTAAAAACCCGACCATAAACTCGCCAATGTGAAAAGAAAAGACCGCGCAAGACCAAACCATTTCAGACAGAGTAACTGAGGCGTCCTCTTTGAACAAAAAGTGAATGTATTTGATGAAGGTCACGCCGAGGGTCACGCACTGGGCATGTGGAGTTTAGACTGGTTTAGACCCTCTCACCCTCCTGAAGTTCGAGGGGTAGGACGTTGTGAAAAACCCAGTGAAAGATTTATTATTCTTTCATGAATCAATGTGAATCAAAGACTCAAAAGATTGGGACTCAAATATTCAAAATGACAAAGAAGGATAAAATCGAGTTAAAATCAGTCTTAAAAGACTCAAAGATTCAAAGTCAAACTGAATCAGAGTGTCCCCTGTGTGTGTCATCACATGTATCTGTAAGCTCCGTTGATGAATGCTCGCATAAGAACAAAAATGACATTTGAA
>JAQFZO010003394.1:0-10055 GCA_034695885.1 Geophilus flavus | reverse complement strand
ACGAGATCATCGGAAAATGGGGGAATCGGAAGGATCGACTGAGCAAAACTCTCTGTACACCCCCTTGATATCCACTGAATCGTATTTAAATATCAAGAATCAGGGAAATCGGATTTCGAGAATCCAGTCAGTAGTTGAATGCAGCTATTGTAAAAGACAGCAAATGCAGGCGATTATTGATCAATCACAATCAAATTTGTTGTTTCAAGATCGAAAAATAGTGATTGGGGTAGGAAAAACGACGAATTTGGTTGCAAATACATTAGGGTAAACGGCAATACAGTAGAACAGGGGACCGGAAGTGGAATCCACGTTTTACCAATATAAAAGCAATCTTCTTCGATCTTGCGAAATTGGGAAACTTCGAGTCGATTAATTTTTCAAATGCAGATTTTTTTCTTGTGGCTGGGCATCTCTTAGTTCTGTCTTGGACTTTTGGTGTTATAAAATGCACTTTCATAAAATTTTTTAAAAATTTCGCCCTCTTGGAAAAATTCGTGGATCCGTGGATCCCCCTAAAGGGGGTTATGAGTCAAGCATAACCCCACTGAGTTAAGTAAACTTGGGTGTAGACGTCATTGGGTAGGTCTATGTCTATGTCTATGGTCTATGTCTATGGTCTATGTCTATGCATAACCCCTTGGGGCGAATGGGTTAGGCTATGGTATTCCAACGAATGACGTCATTGGAAAGATCTCTAACCAAGGCCAACCTACAAGTACAATAAAAAAACAATTGTTTTGATAAACTGCCACCAATCGTCAGCACTGATTACCTCAACACGCATGCGCAGTAGGAAATTTGGCGGTAAATTTGTTGGTGTAGAGCATGGTGTAACAGTCATAGCCGATATAGCACGATCACGATAACCACGCCTGCAACTTGCATTCTGAACACCTCTTGTTTTCGTACGTGATATAGTCAGAGAAACATGATCGGTTTTCTGTAATCAAAAAAAATGGTGATTACAGAAAAACGATTCTTGAGAATCCGATTTCGAAAATTTGCGTCATAACTCTGTACTTTCGGACGAGATCATCGGAAAATGGGGGAATCGGAAGGATCGACTGAGCAAAACTCTCTGTACACCCCCTTGATATCCACTGCATCGTATATAAATATCAGGAATCAAGGAAATCGGATTTCGAGAATCCAGTCAGTAGTTGAATGCAGCTATTGTGATGTGGATATCTAAAATAATTTAAATAAAGTCGCAATTTTTATCAACTTAGGTTTTAATTTTTTATTTAAGCATGCAATATGAAGTCAGAACACTAGAGGAAATTTTCACTCAGTGATGGGCCCACAAGATGGGCAATGGCAATAACACGATCCATTTTTAAGGGTAGGAGGACGAGTAGGGTACACATAATCCTCTTCGGCACACGCAATCATAGGACAATAACATCGACAAACGTTCATTGCAGAGGCTAAACACAATGTCATAGAGAATACAAACAAAATCTGAATGAGAATCTAAGATAAACAAGGATGAGATTCAAACATTGTATGTTGAATACCGTATGCACATTTGAAATATTTACCTTCATATTTTTTTGTCAGTTACTTCGAGGATGAAAGAGGAAACAATTTGTTGATTAATCACAAATTCATGGTTTTATCATCCTGGATGATAGCTGCGATTGGTTTAATTATTCCATCGTCATTACCTTCCTGTACACGAGTTTTTATAGCAAGAGCCAATAGTATCTAATGTCTGGGGCAAAAGTGTCTCAATACAGTACGTAGTGCAGAAAAGTTTCATGGCCAATCTCGAGAAATGAGAATTTCTAAAAAAAAAATGATTACGTTTTGTAGCTTAAACAAGGAGGAATTCTGTAATGTCATACTGTATCTTTATTTTTTTAAAACGTTATGGATAGTTTCACCCCATCTGGGGTGGAAATAGCCGCAGCCTTCTAATTATACGATTATACGAGTTCTCGATTGCGCGGTTATGGGATAACCCGCCAATTCCTGTGTGTGGTTCCATGATGGTTCCTGTCTCAAGACTGCAATAAGAACTTGATATGGCATTAACTAATCTGGTGAATAATCGCATCTGCACACTAGCAGTGCAATATCAAAATCGCTCAGAAAAAGTTTTTTGCAATTGCACAGTTGCGCTGGTTAATGCCAAAAAGCCAAATCACGTGGTTATTAGAGTGTTGGACCATAACTACTAAAGGTGGTTATAGTTGACTGTTGGAACAGGAACCATGGTTGACAGGATTGGTGGGTTATCTCATAATCAAACAATCCAGAACTCGCAGATTTATGAGGGGAGGTTTTGGCCACTGAAAACTGTAATGACAGTTAGAAAGTGAACAGCGGTCAAGAAGTGATCTAATTCTAGTTTTTACGAGGCCGTGAATACTAAAGTCATATTTAACGTAATTATATCAAAGTGAAGTAATGCAAAGAAGCCAAAAAAGTAGTTGATAAACTGAGTGTGTTATATTAGTAGATATATTAAATGATTTAAATTGGTAAACCTGGTGTAAGAATTAAAGGTCGGCGGTGGGAAATGAACTCAGCCATACATTTGAAAACTAAGCTCGCAATTGTATACCGTACTGTAGGATTACCATCAAAATTAAAATCGCAATAGAATGCTGTATAATTGTATCTTTTCCAGGATGAACTGTAGCTTTTCATTTAGCATACAGGAAACCTGTGACAATGGAAATAATTACAACCAATTACAGCTGACATCCAGAATGATAAAACCATGTCTATGATGATACTATACACAGTTTTTCTCTTTCATCCTTGAAGTGATCAACAAAAATGAACGTAAATATATCCAATACTGTATTCATATACACAAAATTTATACAGTATTTTCCATATTATTTTAGACTCTTATTCAAATTTTCCTCCTGATTTCTATGGCATTGTCCTTGGCGAATGCAATATATTGCATGTGCCCAAAATTACCATGTCTTGAGCTTGATTGTCCTGAGGAAAGTCGTCAATACCCTGTAGGACCATGTTATTGTGGATGTCCGACTTGTGGTCCGGTTGCAGATTAAAAACTGTGCAAGATGTTCTAAATTTCAACTGTATGCTTTTTAATAAAATTAAAGTATAAGTTGATAGCGAATTGATTGTGACTTTATTTACATCTTGTGTTTATGCGTTATGAAATGAAACCTGTGTTTTCTCGACTACAATATATTATGCAATATGAAAATTTAAAGAGTATGAAGAAAATCATTTTGTATTCAATGTGACAAAGAACTACAACCATAATAGTATGCTACAACTATACTGTAATTGGAATTGAATATGGAAAAAGACTGTTTTGGAACATAGTGTATAAGTTACAAACCCTAAGCCTTTCTTGCTGAATGGTAAGATAAAATTAGCATATAATTTTTCTATATTTCATCAAAATGTTCAGCTATTTTTCGTCTGATTTTTGTAATTCCAAATTCACTACAAGGAAATTGCAGTGAAAATAAACAAATTACACAAAAAGGAAACAATCATTTTTTCTGACGAAATATATTTAGCAGAAAAATTTTTTATTATACTTTTTTTTAAAAAAATTTAAAAACAGTTTTATAAAAGTGACATCAATCTAAGATTTGATTTCTGATTGAATAAATTCACCATTACATTTTTCAGAAATCCTTTTAGCGAATATAATTTTTTAAATTTTTGTAAATTAATCAGAAATAAATTTTGTTCCACTTAAAAAATTGTCTGAGACCAACGAACTTGGCAATGACCAACTTTTCTGTTTTCTTTTTTACACAACCAGTTTTATAAGTATATTTTACACTTGTTGCTGATTGGTTGTCCCTATTCTCACTGACCTTTGTTCAAAGCCTCACCATATAACTCTTTCGCACAATTTTCGTTCGATCATGGCATCAATACACATAACTCTTCTTCTGCATTTGGCCTTTGTCTGCGTACGGGTGTATCCTGCTTGTCCTCGGTTAACTAATGACATCAACTCGCGTTCAGAAAGAAGCGTTAGTAAAGCACGCCTTCCATCATCCATCGTACCCATTCATTACAATCTGGAAATTCAACCTTTTCCAAATAACGATACATTTCAGGGCATGGTAATGTCAAATTTTATTTCTCATTTACTTTTCTATTTTATTTATTATTTTTAAAAATTTTTAAATTCGAAAACGAAAACAGCTGTTTCTTATTTCCATTTCTTACTTACCTAATTTGATGCAATTATCAACTTTTGTTTACTAAGAATGAAAGGCTTTGATCGGTTATTCTGACCCAATTTCTAAAATGTCATTGAACAGCTTTGCACCACACCCACCCCTAAGAGTATATAAAAGTAAAATATGATGTTGGTGTAGGAAGTGGGTCGCAACATATGGTGTGTTGAGTTTATGAAAAATTAACCCACTACAGTTATTTAACACAAAATAAATTTTTAACAGACTTTTTCATTCAATTTTTGTTAGAGAATCTAATAGCTGTTATGTTATTCATTCATACAGTCCTCCAAAATCCTGTTTACCTTGTTTTTTAAAGGAAATTCGATAAGGAAGTAATGATTACACGATCAGAATTACTAATTTACGCATTTAATGGAATAATCTTCTTTACTCATAAAAGTCCTAGATTATTATTTATTTAAATATTTAAATTTTTTTCATAGGTAACAATAATTCTACAAGCCGAATCTCAAACGAGAAATATCACTTTACACAGTCTGAATTTAAGGATACGGGAACCTCAAATTCGACTTGCCTCAAATAGTAATCTTCAGTTGGCAGTACCAACCGTCAAGACAATGAGTCACGACGATGAAAGTCAACAACTTATCCTAGAATTGAACCAAGGGCTTAATGCAGGCATTGATTACGAGCTCAGTTTACGATTCTCAGGGCAGTTTTCATCCGATATGTTGGGACTTTATAAAGCAACGTACAAAGATGTCAATGGAACTGAAAGGTTTGATTTTTAAATTTTTTTAAATTTTTTTTTTTTACTTATTTATATGCCAATCACAAGCGCAAGGACGTTGCAACAAGTAAATAACGTGTTTCTCGCACATGGACTAATTTCTACGTAATGATTGTAATGCAGCAAAGTTCAGGGGCAGCGCAGCGTTTCACTGCTCCAGATTACACTTCGCGTTTTCTTAACTAATTTATGCTGATGAAAAAAATTATTTCCAAGTAATTACTGAATCTAATAAATTTGTTACAGGTTTGTCGTACTCACTCAACTCGAAGCAACATTTGCAAGAAGTGTATTCCCATGTTTTGATGAGCCTGCTAAGAAAGCCACATTTGGTGTGACCATTGTACGTCCAATCAATATGACGTCATTGTCGAACACGAGAAGAATTTCATCCATCGAGAGGTAATTCCTATAATTTCTTGGTTCCTGAACTTTAATTTATATTTCTTCGCATGTAGAGGTGAGGAATGGATGGCAGATTCTTACGAAACGTCTTTGAAAATGTCAACGTATTTACTTGCAATTGTAATATGTGAATATGAGTACATAGAGGACAGCTCAACTAGTGGTGCAATGGTAACAGAAAGCATTATAATTAAATGTTACATTTGAAATACCGTAATTTGCTATATATTATTGCAGATTCGAGTTTGGACGCAACCTTATTTACTTCCTCAATCGAACTATTCATTAACGATTGCTCCTTCGATGCTCAATTTTTTTGAAGATTTTTTTAACATTTCTTATTCTCCACCAAAACTAGGTTAGTTGTACACATTTACTTTTGTCATGGCTAAAATAATTATTAAAATAATTATATTTATCTACAATTACAGATCTAGTTCAAATTCCTGACTTTCAGCTTTCAGGGATGGAAAATTGGGGACTAATAACTCTGCAAGATAATTCATTTTTATATGATTCTATTCGATCTCCAATCAAATATCAACAACGCTTAACCCTACTAATATCTCATGAAATTTCACATCAGGTTTGTCATTTTTAAAAAAATACCAAATTTTTTTTTTAAATTTTAAATTTTGATTTGATGTTTATCCAGTGGTTTGGCAATTTAGTCACTATGAAATGGTGGAATGATTTATGGCTGAAAGAAGGATTTGCAAATTACATGATGTATTTAGGAGTGGAGGCAGTTCAACCAACCTGGAAAATAGTAAAGAAATCTGAAGTAAACAAATCCTTTCAATCTATAATGAATAAATTTTCAGACTGATCAGTTTTCAACAAGCACTTTTCATAGAGCAATGGAAATGGATTCTTGGAATGGAACTCATCCCGTATCATTATCATCGTCAGTAGACGATGCTGATAAAATAGCTAGTCAGTATGATGCCATTTCTTACTCAAAAGTAAATGATTTTTTTAAAATTTTGTTGTGTAAAAGTTGTGACACAGTTTTTTTCATCAGGGAGCATCTTTAATAAGAATGATGGATCATTTCTTAAGCAGACATATTTTCCAGTTTGGCATCCAAGTGAGTTATAGTAATTCATCAAAATCGTTACATCAACAATATTTTTTATACTGATTTCTTGCAGTCATATCTTCAAGCATTGCAATACAGTGCAGCGACAGTGGAAGATCTATGGACTCATTTAAACATTGCTGCAAAAAATTGCACAGATTTGAACGACACTGATGTGAAAGTCGTAATGGAGTCGTGGACACTGCAGAGTGGATATCCCGTGGTCACTTTAACTAGAAATTACAACTTGCAAACTGCTAATCTCAGTCAGATGCGATTTTCATTCAACAAAGAAGTGCAGAATGATGGGTAAAAATTCAAATTTTGGTATATGATGTGAATCAAAATGTGAATTTTTGATGTTTAGAACGGAATGGCACATTCCCATCACATTTACCACTGGAGACGCTCAAAATTTCAACGATTCTTTTGCTCGAAAATGGCTTAAACCAAAAAGTGGTATGTACATTACATTATTTAAAGTAGTAGATTTGTTAACACTTTTATAATTGATATTTTAAACCATAGATGGTTTAGTACTAAACCAAATCGATGGCCTACCGTCAGCAGAAGTTTGGGTTATAGTCAATTTACAACAAACTGGATTCTATAGAGTTAATTATGACACGTATAACTGGAATTTATTAATCCAACAACTCAAATCTGATTACAAAGTAAATATAATGATAAATACCGTAATTAATCTTTATCATATTTTTAATGTAAAAAATTTACTCTAGCAAATACATCCGATCAACAGAGCGCAGCTTTTAGATGATATCTTAAATTTAGCACGTGCTGGATATCAGAATTATCATTTGGCTCTTTCTGCAACAAAATATTTAAAGAAAGAAAATGATTACTTACCATGGCACTTGGCATTTAAGGCAACCGATTACATCGATTTAATGCTTAGATACACACATTTCTACGCTAAATGGAAAGTAAGTTTTTCCGCAATGCAAATACTGAAAAAATTATAAATACTACGTAACGTTTACTGTCGAAATTAGAATTACATGCAAGATTTAATAAGAAACATCTACACTAAACTGGATTATCAGGAATACAATACAGATAATCACCTAAAAAAGTATGGTAGTTAAATATTTTCGTTATTTATACGAGGCTAAAAATGCGGCACTTTTTCTAGACTTTTGCGAAACGAAGTAATCGAACGAGCCTGCTACTACGAAGAGAAAGATTGCGTCAATAACGCACAGACAGTTTTCAATCAATGGATGGAAAGTAATGGAACTGCGTGGTAAGTCTTGTTTTTGGTTTATTGTAAAAATTCGTGGATAGAGTGTAATGTAAGGTATTACAGGGTTGCTGGCAACATCATAGAAACCACTGTTTGTGCTACTGTACGTCACGGGCTCGTACAGCAGTGGGAATTTGCATGGAAACAGTTTTTAGTTTCGAATCATTCTCCACAGAGAGAGGCAATACTCAAAGGTTTAGGATGTACTAGAGATCCATGGCTTCTAACGAGGTAAATGCCTTTTATTTCTTATTTTTTATTTATAGTAATTGAATATTGATTTTCTCGTTATATCTTTATTTTCAGACTTTTAAACCGTTGTCTTGCTGGGAAGCATGGGATCACAACTCACATGGCGAGATCACTCATTTACAGTATTGGGAAATATAATTCTTTGAGTAGATACATTCTTTTACCACAGTTAAGAAGTAATTGGATGACCCTAAAGAAATTGTAAGTGAGTTAAGAGGGAGTGTCACATTCAATTGAAATTTTCCTTCATTTTTCTTCAGCAATGGTGTCAGTATGACGATTGATGCAATTATCAGATCATTCACGTTTACAATGAACACGGCTGACGACTTAAAGACGGTAAGTTGTTAAAATAAATTACTGTGTATCAGGGATTACACATTTTTTCCATCATTAGCTGAAGTTTTTCATCAATGAAGATAAAAAACCAGGAGTGGCTGCTGGATCGTATGCATTGGCTGTAGAAAGAGTTGAAGCCAACATTCAATGGTTGAAAAGCAATTTGGAGCCCATTGGCATGTGGTTGGATAAAAATATTTTATAAATCATTTTTTACGTATGTTTTTTTATGTTATGTTATGTAGATTGTTAAAATGTAGATTGTTAAAAGAAATTAATTATAATTTAATGTTTATTAAATAAATATTTAAAAAAAAATCATATAACTAGTAAAAAAAATACATTATATCTCATCACTCATTTGCGCTGTATTAGTTTCCGGCCAGCGGTTTTTCTTTTTGTTAATCCTATTGGCTTCTCTTGAAATTCTTTTGAAACGGGTGATTTCAAAATGTGACCGGATTTCGAGCTTTTGATTTCCGTTGCCGTACTGCCGAATGACAAAGAACGTGAAACAACCTGCAAAAATAATGATCATTTCTCAATTATAATCATTAAAGCGAAAATAAATATTTACATATTTTATGCAAACCTTAAAACGTGGAGATTCTGCATCACGTTCAAGTCTAAGATCGAGGGAAGTCGATTTCGAATGCGGCCTGCCATGTACTGAATTTTGTCCAGTAGTGAGAGATTTCTTAGCGGCAGATGTGTCGAGTGATGCTACATCTCCCCCAGATAGTAGATCACGCTTCGCAATGTATGGGTATGTAGTTTTCTTAGTTGGCCGATATACCTTGTATCGCGAATTATTAAAAAAAAAAGGGCTGGGTTCGGCCGTCGATTTATTTTCCGTTTCTGTATTATCTTCTGAAGAACTACTAGAATCGGGAATGCGCTCAATCTGAAAATATAATATTATTTCTAACAACTTGGTATCAAGCCAGCACTCCGTTCGGACATGGTGGAAGTCTTGTGTTTTGCCTTGAACAGGTTTCAAAATCGGCGGTCTATTTGGTGGAATTGTGCGCAAAGGTGAAGGTATATTAGGAACATGATTTAAGTTGATGAAATGGCTAGGGATCATAGTTGGCAATAGTTTTTTGCGAATCACTATGAAGAGATTATTCTTTAGTTTCGAAATCTGCAAATATCGAATCCGGTAATACATTTTTTAGGATAATTCACAACTTTTGGTTCTTTGGGTGGAGAATTGTCATCAGATGAGGTTGAATCTATATAACACGGATTACGGTGTCCATACCAAACGTTACGCCATTGATCGTTTGATCCGTGACTTACTGGCGGAACTGTAACTTAATTTCATAAATTATTAATATCGCTCATGTTATTTGCTAAAACGTATTGAAGAGAGCTACTGGCTTTAGTCGCTGCTCCACTTCTCCAGTCGGATTTACTAGACCGTTGATGGCGTTTTTTCATGGTATAGATTCTCTGGTTATCATTTAAATAATTCCGAACTATTGTTTGGGCAATAAAAGATGTGTGCATTTCAATCAAGAATACCGATGAACGTTAGCACTAACATTCATCGGTATTGTTTATATTGCATTTCAATATTTTGTCACTAGAAAGTGAACAAACAGGCATTAATTTTTTTCCTGTACAGGTTATCCTCTTCTAAGTTGTACCATCTTGTATACACATTCCCAGGGAACAAGGAAACATTGGAATAATGTTTCTGAAGGTTGTAGGAATGATTGAATGTTGTCACAATGTTTAACTCTAGTGTATCAATTCTTG
>JAQFZO010003393.1:0-10057 GCA_034695885.1 Geophilus flavus | reverse complement strand
GTTCTCAGCAGAAGTACTCGTTAAACTTTGTTCGGTCTCGACTTCACCTTCATCATCGGTTACATCTGTTTGCTGGTTTAATATTATTCTCATCTATCCTGTATTACGATTACGTGTCTTATTTATTTTTGATTTTGCTTCCATACGCTATATTTGCACTTTTATTATGTGTGAGTTATTGTGTAGACAGATTTACATGAATATCAATACCGTAATCAATATTATTTTTAATAAATGTATTCGGATGAATATTTATGCAATGTCTGTGATTCCTTTCATGACCAGTCAGTAGATGGCGCAATCAAAATGTAAAACAAAACGTCACTCTTTCTTATTATTGAAGAATTTGCAACACCATTTTCGTGTTATCTTTAGGGATATGAAACAATTTTTGTAAAATCTCTGCAACAACGTTTGCTTACCTTCTGCAACGTCTTTATACAGAGTACTACACTAATAAACCATTTACAAATTAACGGAATACGGTGAGTTAAAATCAGGCAAATGATCAATATCAAAAATTAAATTAAATTCTACTCATTTATTTCGTTAGCAATGCTTGATCAAGTTAAAAGTTCCTGGATCACCAATAATAATCCAAATGACGTTCGGCGTGATACTTTATTACAAGATTATGACCATGGAGATACGGTGCTGGAGAGAGTATGTTCCCAAGAGTTGCCCTGTAAACTGTTCGCCGCCTTGACTATAAGCAGCTCGTCGCTTACTCCCCGAAACATTGAAGACGAGTTGATACTGGAAGAAGAAGAGTTTGAGTTACTCTTCGCGCGGAGAGAAGGAAAAGAAGAAAAACAGGGCGACACCGAACCCGTGGCGATAAAAAGTCTTCGCAGGGTCGTGATGAGTCACTTGTTTTTTATGCTGTTTTGCTGTGAGTGGACGTTGGTTGCACATTTTTTCGCTCTTTTGGGACTGACCATAGTGTTATCTTTTTCCTGCTTGCTTCTAAATCTAAATATAAAATGGCATCGTAATGGTTTAACGACTGCATCGTTCATCTACTCGAGTTTGTTGGCTGTGTATTGGATATTGTCCACTTATTTGCCTACGGTGACGACCAATTCTTTATTTAATGTTCGACGTTCACTCGTGGGTTGTATAGTATATACGTTTTTTATGATGTTTCGTTGAAAAAATTATAATGTGTGTTGTATGATGAAATATCAAAAAAATAAATTTTAGTTAAAAATTGAAAATTAACATATGTACGATACTTGGAAGTTTTGGTTTTTAACGCCAGGTGGTTAGAAATTCGAATTGATGTGAAACCACGTGATCCTGCACAGCACACCGATCCAGTGGATCCAGTCCACACTCGTCGGAATGTGAGATGACTTCGGCCCAAAGGTGCGATTTTTATTCTTATTTTTACGTGTTTATTCGAAAAGGTATGCAAACTCTGCAATGTGTATCCAGTTTCGTCTAAGAAAGGTTTTGTTGCCAACGGCTGTTGTTAAAATTCATGTGTTTCGCTTTAATCTTTAAGTATAAGAGAAGTCAGTAATTAACCACGCAATTAGGTGTGGCCAATTAAAGGATTAACGCGTTACAAATCTCAATAATTTGACAATTTCTAAACTACTTTAACTCCCATTTGGGTCCACATTTTATAAAATGTTCGACACATAATTTTCCAACCACCGAGAAGTAAATTTTACTCCAATATCATAAGATAGTGGCTCCATCTTATGATGTAAATCAAAATGTATGGAGAAATATATATTTAAAAAAATACCTAACAGTCTTTGACTAAGACTAATTAATTATAAAAGAAGTTAAAAAATTAAAAAATAAAATTCTGTTGTGAAAACTCAAAAGCAATACAAATAAATAAATTCCAAATATTGTTTATTTTCTATTTACAATTTTAATAGCATAAGTAGAAAGGAGGATTTACACACAGCTTTCCAGATGCTTGTTTGCTTGGCACTTTTATCATCTCCCATCTTAAAAGTGATGAGATGACAAAAAACGTAAACTTTGAGTTTATTTTACGTCTTATACATATATATCGATCTGTCGTTGGTTTTCTCTGCCTTGCATATTATAAATTATTGATGAACTCGTTATTTATTAAGAGTCGCATGAGAAACTAAGTTTCAAACTAATTTTCACGTATCAAACAAAAATTGACACAAATTTATAATATATTTTTCTGTGTGTGTCGCTCCTTTCCACAAACACGTATTGATTTAAAGAAACGGTATAGGAGTACAGGCGTAGTGATTCATTATTTATGACAGATGAACTTTGAAATGTTTTCTCTAAACTAAATTATTTTTTTTCTTTAAAAAATGTAAGAACAAATTTTTATTAGATAGGTACTAAGAATAGAGGGAGATTAAAGTTGGCGATCTTGAAAGCCTTTTTCTCTGAGTTATTCCTGTACTGCATTTAGAAATTATTCGAAGAAGAAAAAAAAAATTCGGAAATGCTTTTTCCAGCAAATTTAGGCATAAATAGTTGATAAACAAAACTTTTAACAAACTTGCAGCTTGTCTTTCAGGGTACAAACCGAACAAATGCGCATGTAGGTTTTTCACCAATCACACTTAGTTACTCTGGGAAGCAGACCTTTTAAAACATTAAAAATTTAAAATCTCTTTGGACAAAAGCTTGGAATCCATTTCCTCTGTTTATTTGACCAAATCCTCTTAAGAATTGTAATTTGTAGTAAACCCATTTTTTAAACTAAGGAAAAAAATCACATTTGTAGAAAATAAAGAAAATATACTATATAGTATATATTGATCATATGTATAAATTATGGAGCGGATAGCTATTTACTAAAACAGTCAAAATATTTAAATACATATTTAAGAAAAAATTCATTATATTTATATTTTTTTTAAATTTAAGTCACCCAATTTCAAATAATTTGATTACACTGGCTTATTGCAAACATTTTTAAGTTTCACGAGTAATGTCAGTCCTATTAGACCTTACTGTTAGTAAAGATTTGTGCCGTGAAAAACTACATTCCGAATCACGGGATGAGATCGGGGAAAAAGTGATTGATGCAACTTTTGCTAGGCTTAATTCGTCTAACGATTCATTTTTATCTCCTGCTACAATATTTTTGATCTTGCGCATGTATTTCCATCAGTCACTAATTTTATTCACGAAAAGTTAGTTAAAATTAGATATTGGAGGTCCAGAAATTCCGAAATATTTGATTTATGGACAAAAAATGCAAAATTTTTATTTATATTTAAAATAAAAACCATCTAAATAGAGTACGGTAGGAGATTTGACTATTTCTGAATTTATTTTAATGTTTTATAGCAAGAAAACAAATATTTATTTTAAATAACTATCCTCTCCCTAAATTTATAAGCTTTAAAACACAATCTTTTGCGATTAAGCTAATCCCCTTAAACTTTACTGCATTATCCCGTATTTTGTAAACAAGCAGTCTTTATTTAATAATTCAATTCATCAAATTTGCATCAATTTTCAACTTGTTTTCACCATTTCTAGCACCATATATACATTAATTCATGAATAATTTTCTTTGTCAATGTTTAGAACCTCGTGATGCTTTCATGTATACCTATACACATACATGTAGGGAGGATTAGATATTTATTTATTTATTATTTATCAATACCCTTAAAAGCATTAGAAAAGTTTATAAAGTAATGAGAATTTCACATTTTCACCGGTCGTGGTCGTCGTCATAATGACGTTCGGTTCGTGTTATTGATTGGAAATGCGAACTATACTCGAATGTAGACTTCAATAAAGTAGCGCAGCACATCCATTTAAATACCTAAGACTTGTTTTTCGCCGTGTCCATTTACTTTCGCTTGCTGGAGTTTAATTTGCTCGGCATTAAAATTCCATTCAAGTGGAATTGCAATTGAAATATCCACTTGAAGTTGTGTGCGGTAATGCAATTCCCAGTTCATTAATATGCGAGTGATCCATGGATTCGGAAATCCCTGGGCTGATTGATCCATCGGTGATAAATGAATTAAACTTAAATTTGATCGTCTGAATATAATTAAGGCGACAGATGTAGTTACCTGTTAATAATTTGTGTCAATCATTTTACTAGTTAATTCCGTTTCGAGGCAGATTTATGTCACTCGTAATACAATTGGTTTGCATTTACCATTTATGAGAAAGTTCGATTCATGTTGGAGGAAAACCGTGTCTTCCGGGCTCGAAATTAGTATAAAGTTAGATTTAACACGATGAATAATCACAGACTTAGTCATGAGAGATTCTTCCGAAACAAAGGTAATTCATCTCAAAATCCAATACGAATTCTGCAGTCTGCAGTCTGCACATGCGCACTCGTTTCTTTCTACGGTATTAGAGCCTCTAGCTGATTTCTTTATATTAAATTATAAGCTTTTTGTGCGAAAATTTTGAGAATTTTTCAAAATTTTTCATAATTTTTCATAATTTTCTAGTTTATCGACCTTTTGGCTTTGGTTGCTGCATGTCAAGACTGATTTTTGATCTATCGAAAGGTTTTCACCCGTTGATTTAACGTTTCGTCCCGTGCAAAGGATTTCATTTGACTTCGGTCAAATACTTTTCATGTCTTTTGTAATTAATCAAGGCTGAAATTAATACAATTAAGTAGAAATGCAATGTTAATTAGTAAATGGCTACCAATTTAACCTCAATCAAGTTGGGTCAAATTTAATGCGTTTATCTGATACTCTCGATTTATTTGAAATGACAGAATTTTTTTTTCTTCCAAAACGATGTGACATATTATATTGAAGTTTGCTATTTAATTAAGGCCGATGGTTACAAACGCTGCGAAAGAAAGTAATCATAGTGGCGACATTTTTGACAAGAGCGAATTCAGGTAATGATTAATTAATTCCTGTCCCTCTGACTCTGACGATGCCATGCTTGCTTTGTGTGATTTATTTGCCTTGTACAATGATTTTTCTTTCCATTTTTCTTAACCGAATGAATCCGAACACATTTGCACTTTAATTACATTCGCCATCTATTTTTGTGTCAACTTTGCATTTGTGAATTTTGAGTTGCTCACAAATGAGTCAAGAAGTTATGCGCAGTCTATTGCACTTTAACACGAAACTCGCTCTTGTACAAAAGGAGAGACGAGAGGTGTAAATTAGAGGCGTGACAACGATTTTCGTGGGAAAAAAGGTGTACTACTACTATTACAAAAACAACCTTCTGCAATAGGTGTAATGTTTCTTAATTGAGTAATGTTACACCTGTAAGAGAAATACATGAATTAACACGAAGAAAAATCTGTAGACTTTCTCGCTCTTGTTACAATTAAAGTCGCAATTTTATATACGTACGTACAACAAACGATTTGTTTTCACATTGTATCGATATTTAACAATGATGTTTTCACATCAACAATGAGGGTTTTTTGTGATATTCAACAATGATGTTCTCATATCAACAATGAGAGGTTTTGTGATTATTAACAATGACATGATTTCACATTGTATCGATATTTAACAATGATGTGCTCAAATCAACAATGAGGAGTTTTGTGATATTCAACAATTATGTGAATATTCAACAATGACGTAATTTTGCGACATTTCAATTTCACATCAAGGGGACCGACATCAGAAAATGTTTTCAATGAGATTAAGATTTTGTAAAGATTTTCAGAGATTTTGTGTAGATTTTTAAGGATTTCTTGGATTTTGAAAGCTTAGGGATGATTTTAAAGATTATGTGGTTAAAGATTTCATTTTTAGAGTCCATCGACTATAGATTTCTTGACTGTCGGACTCCTTTGATGACGTGATCACAAATTGTTGCTAGATTTAACAATCGAGTCATAATTGGGAGGTGAATCAAACTGAAAATGGCGTTTTGTCTTTCTAAAACCACATTCTCATTATTAATATGAAATTTTTGATGCAATAGTAAAGAGGCACGCATGCTCAGCAGTTGAGATCTGAAGAGGATGACCATTGACTATATCGGGTTTCCCATGCATCTATCTATCCATGAAATAATCGCGCGAGGGTGGGGTGAGTCACATAGGCCTAACACATGTGAATTGGGTGTATTTTTAATCATCTTTGACAAGAGGTCTTGGTTGCTTGCACGTGACATTGCCTTCATTTTGATCATCTGGTCATGTCAAGAGATTTTAGCTCGCCTAAGTGATCTGCCTTGAATAGAAAAAGGATTTGTTGTCAAACACCTGCTGGAAGCTGATAGAAGCAAACAAAATAGACTTGTTGCTAGGCAACCGCAGAATGGATGAAGATGCTTCATCCGCTTACAAAGATTGAGGACTTGGTTGCGGTTATCACCAAATGAATGGGATAAAGGGCTGCCAAAGTGGTAAGGTGTATCGTGCTGACTCGTAAATGAAAAATTTGACATTTGTTTCATAGATGGCGCGATCATATTTTCCTCCAAATGGCCGAGGAAAATTGATGAAACCAGTTAGTTCTTAATTTCGTCGCCAGTCGTAAAATAATCTTCAATTTACATCAAAACGCGCTTTTTTATTTCAATTTTTTATTTCAATTTTTATATTTGGCGAATGGGTTTTAAACTGAAGGAAGCGCGCCATCTCATGGGAATTGGAAATGTTTAATGATTCTCAATTAATTTGTGCTTAGAAGCAAATTTGAAATTCATTAACTTTTATCTTGGATCTTAGTTGCAACATGTCTGAATAGAAACTCGAGCTTAGGAAGATCGATTTTTTTAGCAAGGAAAAGAAAAAACGCCAACGAAAATGAGTTGAAAGCCCATGCTCATTACATTTTATTACACACGTTTGATTGATTTTTGTTTATTCGAAAGAAAAATACAGGATCAACATGATAGGTGCGAAAGACAATATTTGAGACCGAAAGTGATGAGTTTTCTCTCTACTCTACTTTTTTTTTCACTTTTTATTCCCATTTTTTTTAACTTGTACGTCAATTGTCTGGGGATTTTTTTCTCTCTCTTCTCTTCTCTTCTCGTTTTCTTTGCTGCTACGTCACATATGGTGTTCATTGTTGCGTAGTTGGTTTTTTGCTACCCCCATTACACTTGATGTGCATTGAAACATGGCTAATGGCAAAATGTGATAGAAAGTGAACGAGTCTTCCATATCACACATGGTAAAAGATTGTTCTGCTATACTTGACACCGCCCTCCTATCGGCAAAGCAGATAAACTCATATCCGCTTCCGGTTTCCTTTTAAGTCGAGTGATAAAATAAACGTAGTGAGGCGCATGTTTTTTTTTTAAAGCGTAAAAACGTAAAGACGTCAAGTTATTGTATAAACTATAAACTAATTTTTTCTCGTGTCATCGTGCAATTCGTATCCGTAATTTGTGTACCAATTGTTGCTCGAGTTGCTAATAAACAGATATAACTATAGGGGAGGGAGAAGAGGCCAATATGACATCATTAATAATTGTCACTTACCCATTGGGTCAAAGGTGGCGGCGTATATAACTCACTTTAACTAACGCTGTAGGTCAACAACACGTAACATTTGTTGCGTTCATCAATGATGACTTTTTCAGCTTTTTTTCATAATAGGTTGTATACAGCTTGTGGTGTTTTATGAAGAGTGATTCGTGCAGACTGCTCTGCTCTTAGACTCATAGGATGAAGTTGGGTGAAAAATTGTTTCAAGGTGTTGGTGTTGCTAAATAATGGAATTTTGAAAGTCTCTCGGTTTTTTTCGCTGTGAAATTTTTAGTTTTTTCTTCGATTTTCTATGTCGGGTTGAATAAATGATGGAAATTTGTGAGTTTTGGTTATTACAAGATGAAATTGCAGCGTAGGCATGTTCCATATCTTTTGTTTCGATATAGATAATCAAATAGAAACAAATGGATTACTTGTCTTCTACGTCAAATTTTGTCACGTGGTCTGCCAAAATCGAGTTTTCCATCGATTTGATAAATAGAAAATGAAGGAATCGCATTATATATTTATATTTCAAAATTTCCACTCTTTTAACACAAGTTTTCTTTTCATTTCCCCTATAAACAAGTGTTTCCCGTCGCAATTCGGTGTTATGACGCAACAATGTGACAAGTGACATCAGTTTTAAATTGCATCTAACAAGGAGGAAGGAACTGAGTTTTTATTTTTTTTATTTTTCACTTTATTTAAGACAACTTTAACCACTTAGAATCAATTGTGCTACTTGGATTTTACGCTCTTTTAATGCAGCAAGTAATTAAACATGATAATGGGAGTTAATGCATTTCCAAAATGCAAAAATTCTCTAATAATTCCTCCATCATAAATTGCAGAAAAATATTAAAAATAATAATATACATTTCATGCATCTACTAGATTTTAATGTAAGACCACGAGGAGGATAATGGAAAGGCGTACCCAAGCTTACCTAAAAATTCATTTCAGTAAAAAGCTTTTTACAAAAAAGGGGATGTGGGGGGGACTAAAGATTTTTTTGCAGGTGGAGTTTTTCCTAACCTTAGGGTTTGTTGTGCATCTGCTGTAGTTAAGTTTATTCTCAAGCCTATAGCTAAAAAAGAAAAAAAACTGATGCATGAAGTGGCACTATCAAAGACCTAATTTTGCACTTTATATTTTTTTTATACTATAAGCATTAATAAAACCACTATTTCATATATAAAAAAATTAATTTTCTTTGTTTTTCTATACTAAAAAAAACTGAAGGTTGGCACGGAAGAAAAGTTTTATTTCCAACTATATTTTTATTTTATTATTCCTATTTACTTTGCAGCATGAAAAATGTATGTGCAGTCAAAATTTTCTTTCTTCTCCCCTTTTAGATAAATAAATATGCGCCAGTTTTACAAATACAGTTAACTTTATTGTTCGTATAAACCCTAGGAGATTTGGTGAGTTAAATTATTCAAAAACTCCTTAATTTTGCAGCGCACAAAAAACCCCCAGCGGTTTGTCTTTGTCCAGTCTGTTGATCTGTCTGGAGACATTTGTGTTTGTGTTAATTGGTTCAGGGCTGTGGTACAATGGTTAGGAAGGCACGTGACACACAGTTAATTTGACAAGAATGGCTTTAATGGAAGAGTGATGTCCATTTGAAGTTGTTTTTGTTTCGGGCACAATGGCGAAAACGTTTGCCATGTTTACGTTGCAAATCGATAAATTAAAAAAGGTAACTCCACCAAAAACCCTAACCCCCTCTTTTATTAGAACCCATTATTATACGTACAGAGAGAGACGAGATTGCCACTCTGCTTCACTCATAATGAACAAAAGTGAGTGAGTAGAGAAGGATAAAAAAAAAAATTTTTTTTTTGCTTACATAGTCAGTTAGAATAATTAAGAAAAAAAATTTGAGAAGCTCTAAAAACGCGATCCCAGAGGCAAATTCTAATTAGTAAAAAGAAATTAGCGCAAACATTAAACTTAATTTCAAAAACAAAATGGCCGTCCGTTTGAAAAGCCCCTGCGCCGTGGGCACGAATGTGAACATTGATTCGTTTTATGCCCGGAAGCCGAATATGAAGTTGGCTTTCACTCATTATAGAATTTGTATACGCAAGCTCCAGGGGCAAACTAATGAGCAACCTTATAGGCCTCGAGGAATCCCATCCACATCCACGTCCCAAAGGATTCACACGTCTCTAATTGCGACTTGCGTGTGGTGTGATGTCACCAATTTCATAATTCACTTTTTATTTAAACATTTTATTCTTGTCCGTTGTCGAAGGTCTTCTTCATCGTCGTATATATGAATGCAAGTGAATGAAGATGTGTTTTGTGTTTTGGAGGAAAACGCGTTAATAAAAGTGATAAGCAAGTTGAGCTTTTCTGTCACTTGTCCAACGAGGGTGACAACTTGATACCCTCGGTGGACATGAATGACTACAGGATGCGTCTTGACCATTCTATGCTTGGCTTCGGGCGATGAGGAAAATGTTATGAATAAATACAGGAATATTAATGAGTTTATTAGGGGTCAGTTTTGAACCTGTTTTCTCAGGGGAGCTTTGCTGTTTGTACAAGCGGACAGGCTTTTCAAACAGCCAATGCCGGTCCATCTTTTATGCATTGCCCAAAGCACAATAGGGTTTTTTTTTTTTTTTTTTATTT
>JAQFZO010003392.1:0-10060 GCA_034695885.1 Geophilus flavus | reverse complement strand
CCGGAAGTGACCTTGGCAATGGCCGCTAGGGGTCAGGGGTCACTTCCGCGCGCTCAGAACCCCCTTTTCCTACTACTGATGTTGCACATGCACACGAACGGCTTTTCTCTTGTGTGGATCCGGTTGTGTCTTGCGAGTCTTGCCTTTAGCTTAAATGAAACTTTTAGCAGTTTGGATACTCACACACACATCCATTGGCATGAACAGATTTTTTGTGCATCAACTTGCCGTCTTTTGTGGTCCAAATAAATAATGTTGCAACATTCTTCTGGGACTTCTAGCGTTTTGTGCATTGCTTTCACGTGTCGCTTTAGATTTCTCATTCTTCTACTTTCGTAACCACAAATTTCACACACGATAGTGAAATGTTGATTAAGTTATATCAATTGCAAAAGAAATAGTTTAATTTTGATAAATTAGTTCCAAGAGGCCTCTTGGTGATTCTGAAGTTAAGGGCCATGTAAGCTTTTCATCATCTCACTTCTTTATTTTTCTTTTTTCCGATCTTTATGGTGGAGACATTTGACATGATTAAGTGCAGTGTGAGATTTATTGGACACTATGTTTTGAATGTGTGTCTTGTTGTTGAATTTTAATCTTGTCAGGTCGCGATGGCCACAGTAGCCGCTGGCGACATTATTCGCTGTCGGAGTGTACATACGGGTCAGATAATTAAATTCGGCATTTTGAATTTTGTCATTCAATCCGAATCATATTCGAATTTGATTATTACTGTACATTTTGGATGTTGGTGGTTTAGGTATTGTTACATGGATTCCACTGCTTGATGCATATCTGTGCAAACCAGATTTCATTTACTATAACCGATCGAAACGCGGTCCACCACATAGATTTTTTGATTTACTTACCCATCATATCTCGTCGTGCCTCACCTCAGTCGGAGTCCGATGAGGAGTTCAGTCCCACTGTAGATAAACATTTGTATGTTTTATTGCGTGAATTTTTCGACGGTTTTAAGGAATGATGTACAATTTTGGACATTTTGTTTGGATTGTAATTGTTATGATTTTTGTATTATGTTATGTGACAGGTCCCATATGGCCATACCAACTGCTGGGGACCTTAAGCATTACTTGTATACGACTACTACTACCACACCGATGTTCCTCATTCCTTTCCAAGTCGTTGGTTTTTCTGCCGCTTCTTTGAAGTAGTACACTGTAGGGAGATTGGAATAAGAGTTAATTCAGAATTGATATTAGATACAGTATGTGAAGTAATATTTTTAAATTGATTAGAGGATTATTTACAATTACCTTTAACCGATTAATAAATTAAAAGATAGAGATTTTGACCTTGAAATCAAAGGTCAGAGGTCAAATTTGAGTGAGTTATGGGATTGGGCCTATCCCCTTTCCTATATCAAACTTTAACCGTTCAGAAATTATTTGGCTATGATCCATCCTGCATTGAAGCCTACATATTCTATCTTTGAACGACTTCTCTAATTTATTTAAGATCTAGTGATTAGTCTACATAATCACTGTTGGTCATGGCGGGTGTGGTTCCTGTGGTTGCAGTTTCTCGTGTTCTGAATCCGTTTTGTCGAAGGAATCAAGAGTGATCGTTTCAATTAATAAATCGTCGAATATGTTAATGTCTAAACCTTTTATGATGTTTGTTATTGCTAGTATAGAGCTGAATATTGCAAAATTAAGAAAAATGGGGGGAGGGAAGAAACTTCCACGTCTTACCTATATGTGGTTTCCTCTATTAGTTGACACCAAGAGGCAATTTGGTGCTGAAGCCAACAAGGCCTACTAGTAATCTTTTCTTTTCGGTTGCATCGTTTTCTTCTTTTCTCACTATGTACTTCATTTTTTTTATCGTGACTCCATTTGTGTTCAGGTTCCTGGATCTAGGGATCTATTTTTTCAGTGTTTTGGGGAAGACGCGATATGGTATTCATGACCAGCATTGGATTAAAGTCCCATCCATGCAGGCCAGGGCATTTGGAGTCCCCCCTCCTAAGCCTGTGTAGATGGGCGTTGGCATTCCTTCTCTCGAGGGTTTGTTGGGTGTCGTTCTCTTGATTAAAGGCCACGGACCCTTGGAATAAAGAGAGTCAGTTCAGAATTAATATTAGAATTAAGGTCTAGTGATCAGACTGCATAATCACGGTTGGTCGTGGCGGGTTGTGGCTCCTATGGTTGCTGTTGAAGAGCATTTCTCCTTTATGTATTTCTAAATTCTAAGGCAAACTTAGTTCAGAATATAAATTCAAAACATTCTTCAAAACATTCTTTTGGTGTTTTCATCAATTCTTGGGGGCGGAACTTCCCAGCCCTACCTTTGTTCTGTCTGCCTGTCTGTCTGTCTGCCATTAGTATGTGCCGAGCGGCCTGTTGGTGCTGAAGCTATCAGCAGGGCCTACTGATTTTCTTTTTTTCTCAGTTCTTTAGATTTTATTTGTGTCTGTCTGTGTGCCTGTTGCTTTGGGCCTGTTTGTCCTCCTTTGAGTTTTAGTTTGTTTTATTTCTCTCCCCCATTTTGGTTTTTCCATTTGGCATCGACTAGGTTGCCCCTCTAACAATGGAGACATTTGATTGTGATATATTCGATTGCTTAAAATTTTGGATTGCGTAAATTTTTCAATTGTCTTTTACTTTATTAAGGAATGATGTAAAATTTTGGACATTTTGTTTGGATTGTAATTGTTTTGATTTTTGTATTATGTTATGATAGGTTCCGTGTAGCCATAGCAATCGCTGGGGACCTAAAACATTATCTGTTTAGAAGATAACTCTTTCTGAACTATGGCTTAAGTTGTCATTTTCACCTGCAGAGGGGGAAGAAACTTCCAAGCCCTACCTCTGTGTGGTTCTCTCTATTAGTAGGCAACGAGCGGCGTTTTGGTGCTGACTGCTGATGAAGCCAACAAGGCCTACTACTGGTAATCTTTTCTTTCCTATCGCTTTTTTTCCTCTTTCCTCACTTCTATTTTTCCTTTCGGTCTCTATTTGTGTTAAGTTAAGGTTTTTGGTTGTACTTTTCAGGTTTTTGGTTGTACTTTTCTTTTTCAGAGGACCTATTTTTTTCAGTGGTATGGAGGAAGTGAGGAGGAGTTAATTTATAACATGAGATGAGATTCGGAAGTGAGAGTAGCAGCCCACTATGAGATTCAGAGATGAGAGTAGTAGGTCCCATAAACCTGTGAAGATGGTTCTCGATACTTCTGCTCTTTTGTGGTTGTCTTGATGAGTTTTACCTTCCTCCAGGCATATGGTCCTCCTTTCTATACGATTCAGTGAGGGTGTAAATGATCGGCCACGGCCATCTCTTTTTCCTTCATACCTTTTGAAGGTTATTTGATTCTTTTGTTTGTTTTTCCAATTTGGTTGTGTCAGTGGTGTCTTTTTTCCACTATAGCATTGACTGGGTCGCACCTGCACAATGGATACAATACAATAATATTTACGGATAAATGATTTTTGTTTTGAAAATTGGGACGTACGTACGGTACTACAACTACTCTCACTTTCAGAACGCAGAATGTTAATTTAGACATTATGCTTATGATCAAAATTTACGTTTTGCAAAACGTGTTCAATGTTTTAAATGTTTGAGAAAGGAAGGGCTGAACTAATCCCTGCGATTAGCAAGTGGCCGTTTGCTACGTACACCTTGGGCTGTATAGCAATAATCCTTTCTGTGTCATCCGTGTTTCTGGTATTTGTCCTCCTAGAAGTGAAATATGTTTCTCAGAAAAATGCATTTATTTCATATTTATATTTATTACTCACGTAGCAACGTGTGAAAGTATGTCTGTTACGATGTCTGTATGTCTGTTCGATACGTTCACATGTCGATACGTGAGTTCTTTTTTGAGATGCGCAAAACCTCTTAGCCTTAAAAAAATCTCAACACATGTGGTTAAAGGGCTTTTTTTGGAATATTTGAATTTCATCTCTTGCTACGTCAATACGAATGCAATTGGCATGCGCAAAACCTGTTGGCGAACGTATTGACGTAGCAACGTATCGACGTAGCAACGTAAGAATGTTTCATTTTGACACGTTTGTACGTCGATACGTTGTCACGTTTTTGTTGGTGGCGCAAAACCTCTATTGTAAAAAGACGAATTGACGACATCGCCCTCTAATTACTTCACTGACAATAAAATACAATTTAAATTTTCCACATTATTTCCATGCAGGGTTGGGGAAGTTCCCTTTTTATAGGAACTCGTTCCCGTTCTCGTTACTGTGAAATAAAAGGAACGCGTTCCTCGTTCCCGTTCCGTTTTATCAAAAGGAACGCGTTCCGTTCCACGTTCCTTCCAAACTGAACTTGTTCCAAAATATCGTTCAATTTTATTAATTTTTAGAAATTTTTTCCATCATTTTCTACACAATTTTTATTGTTTTCTACCCAAGTTTTACACTGCCTCATCAATTTCTATTCTAAACGACAAATATCTATTAAAATCGAATAGAAAATGACGAAAAAACAATAAAGACCATTAAAAATCAATGTAAGTCATGGGAAAAATGAGAAAATTCAGTTCGACTAGACGTTTGTTAGCTGGAAAGCTATTTTTAATTACGGTACCGTACAATTTTCTTTTTAAAGGAACGGAACGTTAATGTTCCGTTCCTTTAAAAAAAGAACGAAGTTCACGTTCTCGTTCCTGTGCGGTAAAAGGAACGCGTTCCTCGTTTTGTTCCTACCAAAAGGAACTCGTTCCGAGGAACGCGTTCCTACCCAATGCTGTTTCCATGTTTTATCGAATTTTTAAAACTAATTTTTATTAATATTAAAAAATTCGCGATTATTTAATAATATCGCGATATTTCGCACTCATCTCAAGCCGAGAGACGAGAATCTCGTTTTAACTGAGAGATGACCGTCAAGTCAAGCGACGCCATTTCACTTCTCTTCTTCACATTTATGTAATACATATACATTACGTTGTAACGGAACGATGTCCCGTGCGCCTCACACCACTCTCCTGACCACTCCAGTACTATTACAACGTACCGTAATCAATATCAATCAAATTGCTGGTGACCACAAAATTCGCAGACAATTTACAGTGAAAATAGCCCAACTTTGAACATGCATGAGTCCTATGACTATTCCCTCTTACATTATTGTAGAAGAAAAGTAAATAAAAATAAATTTTACTCTTTTAAAAAATATTTATTATAATTAAACTTTCAAATCGGGTACTTTTTGTCGGTGAACCCTTGATGAATCCATTTCACACGAGTAAATTAATCATTCATAATTTTATTGACAATTTATTTTTGACCATAAACTTTTTATTTTTTTTATTTGTGGTATCATACACTAAACTTCGATCTCAGATGTGCCAACAACAATCTCGTTGATCCTAATAGAGCTACTCGCTTTACACGGGGGTTTTTCACTGCAATGCAATTTTCCCTGAGTATTTGATGAATTATTTGATTTACTGGTTTACATGAATTGGCCATTCACTCAAGTTGTGCATGGTCTGATCCAAACAGTCTGCTCATTTCTAGAGTTACAAATGTTTACTATATATTTTCTCATCTCATTTCTATCCGGTACTCAATTCGTGACATTATTTTAATCAACGATTTAATCACTAAGGGGACCACGAGAAATGAGATTTTGGACGATTTGAAGAAATAGCACGACACATTAAAATGTTCTTTTTATAGTTCAGCATACTGCATTTTATTTTCAATATTAAATGAGAAAATACACATATTTATGTTGACATTACAAGTACATAATGTATGACTGAATTTTATGGGAAATTATACATTTTAAATCAGTTTCCTTTTTTTTAGCCTCTTCTTCACTCATAAACCACGTCTCTTCCTCGCTCTCTACCTTCTTAACATCTCCTTGCTCTTCAACCTTCCCTTTCTTCACATCATACAGCGCTTTCAACTTACGAAACGTATCCACGTGATCAACTCCTTCAAACCACTTTCCGAACCTCTCAACGAAATACAAAAGGAGACTCATAACACCCTGAATCCTAATAAACTCAAACATCTCGATCACAACCGATTCCAATAAGCAAAATCTGACCGTACAGGCTTTATAAACGTCGACTATCGGCGCAAACAAATTCCGACTAATGATGTAACCGTTGATTAACTCATCTTTCAGTCCGACGACCTTCCGGAAAAACCTCAACGTGCTTAAAACCAGGGTGACGCGTTTCGATTTCAAAAGGCGCAAAGAATTTTTCAAGAAATCGGTGTGCAGGATGTAGTTCCTCATGCTGTACGTGTGAGTTTCCACGCAGAACGAGAGTAATTCGAACACATAAATCAATGATTCGGCCGTTTTAGGGTCGTCGATCGTGTTTTCGTCTTCTAACAGTGGCGCCGCGAGGTGGTGGATGCAATGAGTGTAGAAAAAGTTAATAAATTCCGTATATTCCTGGTCGTCCATTCTCGCAGGGTCGAGTAAAACAGTCAAAATCCGGGCCAACGTTCCGACGCCACCTAATTTTGGGTTCCGGATCAATTCTCTGATCATCACGTTGATGAAAAGATCGACTTCTATCAATTCGTATCTCTGTTGCATAATGAAGTTTCGCACTTTTGACGGATCGAACGTTACAATGTGATCGAGTATTCTCACCACTGCACTTTTAACCTCATAATCTTCCCCCAACGCCAACAGGTGATCGACGACCTCGAGAATCCCGTAGTCGATCAACGATTTATAAAAATCTTTCTTGGACCTGGATTCTGGGGTCAGCGCGTTGGAAAATTCGAATAATTCCCGTAAGAAAAATACCAAATCTCGTCTGCGTGTGTCGTCAGATATATTTGAGAGTTCCTCGAAAACTGGCATGATATATTTCTTCTTGACCTCGTTGACGATTTCGATCTTCATCGCGTCGATTGATATTCTCAACATCGATAACTTGTTTGGTTCCATCGGGGATTGGGCTGGGAGAACGATTTCTTTGAGGTACTGCATCCGGTACGTCTGGTGGATCTGTTTTTCAAGTTTGGCCGTGAGGGCGGGGATTACGTCGTTGAATTTGGCGGTGTTGAGCAGAAAGTCACGGTGTTTGACTTGATTGTTCGGGTCGTGTTCTAGGCAGCCGATCACGTCGAGGATTGTGTCGGCGTCGGTCATCAGGTCGAAAAGTGCCATTTCGTTGAAGTCGATGAGGATGCGGAAGATTTTGTATAGTTGGTGAAGAGATGTAGTATCGTTGGATTTTTCCGAATTTCGGAAAATTACGAGTAGATGCGCTATGTAGTTTTCTTTTTGAATGATTTTGGTCAGTTTAAGGCGGAATATTTGGGATTCTTCCGTCGTTTCGAGGAATTTTGTTATTTTTGATAAGTTTTCCACGTCGCATGGCATCAAATGTTCGTAAATGTATTCGTCGTTTATTGTGTCGATATCATATGTCGTTGTTTCGGTTTTGCCTTCGACTTGTCCAGTTGTTGTATTTTCGTTTTGAATTAGGAATTGAGTGCAATACAGGGAAGTGTCGATTCCTTGTTCTTTGCAAATTTTTTCCCAGATTTCGTTGCAGTAGGATTCTTTCTTAAAACTTAAAATGTTTTCATCCCACGTGATGAACTTTTCTTGTTGTTTTTCGTATGCTTTTTGTGGTTGTATCTGCGTTTGGAGGATTAAGGAATTGTCAATTTCGGAACGTACTGTCAACCATTCGCCCTCGAAGCGATCCACGGATTCAAAAGAGAGGAATCCGTTGCCCATATCGATCCATTCGTCTCCATTTTCGTTCAAACAAAAGAGTGTAACAAATTTTCGGGATTCCGCCATAACGTCGGTTTCAAACTTTACGATAATAAGATCGTTTGTTTAATGTTTCTTTTAAGTAAAGTACTGCGTGATAGTAAGTGATTAGGCGTGTTGACTAATGCTGCCAATTGAGATTGTGAGTAGTTTCATGTTTTACCACTAGGTGAAACACCTGACGTCAACAAATGATAACATACCCACCAATTAACCGTGAAATTATCTTTTGTTATTATTTAATGAAATTTTGTTTCACATGAAAAATTTAAAAAAATTGGCGAAATGTGCTTGAAATCGATGAAAGCATCGACCCACTATTATTTGACTTTATTAATCTATTTGACATGACGTGCAAATCGACTGGCTTCTGGGAGGAGGTTATTTGCGAAAAGAAGAAAGTGACGGGAACATATATACTTATGTTGATTAAAATTATTTTTATTTTATTATTACTTTAATAAAATTTATACCTAATCGAAATTATTCTTATTATTGGGGCCTAATTTTAATCTTTAGTTTTTCGGCAACGAGATATTCGTGAATGGTCTCACCACTCGTTTATAACGCCCTTGCATTAAATAATGGCACTGACTTTAATCACAATAAATATGGTACCTTGCAATTATTTCGATTTTAAACTCGAAACGCAAATTCGGACATTTCGATACTTTAAATACCCGACTTTGTCCTCCTTTAAATACTCGTATAAAACGTCATAGGAATTTAAATATACTTATAAATGCCCTCTTGCGCTAAAGCACGACACTAATCAAAATCAAATATTAATGGATTGATGTAATCTCTTGCGTCATTTCCGATTAATCCTTTCACTTCAGTCGCTTTACTACACCCCAACCCAACATACATTCATTCGTTCAAACCTCCAGACAAGAAATGAATTCCAGCGACGTTAAAGAAGCCGTACTCGACCTAAGGAGCAACGAAACCCACGACGATATATCGAATCCAAGCAATGACAGTCAGCAGAACGACAATTTGGCGAATGTCGACCGCGATTCGGAAGCTCACGAAGCCGATTTGGAGTCTCAATCGAACGCCAGCAGTGTTGCTTTAGACTCGACTTCACCACCAACATCCTCGTTACCAGAGGAAAAAACAGAAACCGAAGATTACCTCACTTTTTTGGAAACTCTCGAAGCCAAAAAACGTGATTTGCTGTTACAGGAGCAACGATTTAGAGAAATGAAAGCGGAATTGAAGTCGCAAATGAGATTATCTGTTTTTACTTCACCGTTATCCATATTGCAAGTGCCGGAAAGAGTCGAAGTCGATAGTCGATCGATCTACGTGGGAAACATCCATTATGCCACGTTACCCGACGATTTGAATGAATATTTCTCTACGAGCGGTACCATTAAGCGAGTGACTATTCAATGCTACTACTATTCACATCCGAAAGGGTTCGCCTACATCGAATTTGACGAGAAAGAATCTGTACAGAATGCATTGGGGTTGAATGGTCATATGTTTTTTGATCGAGCACTTAAAGTTCGACAGAAGCAAACCAATATTCCGAGGATGGCTACTGATGTGACCCTTATAGGATATAGTTGTAAAGTTTCGCCGTTGTATTATTATTGTACTAATTTATTGTAACCGTATTTCGAAATGTTTTTGTTGTAATAAATCAATTCTATATTTCCGAAACTGGGATGGTTACTGATGTAAGACGTTGGATAGTTGTATAATTTTGATGTATTTATTGTACTAATATTATTATTGTAACAATATTTATTTTTAAAATTTTTTTGTTGTAATAAATGAATTCTGTATTTCCGAAACTTTGTTGACAAGACAGTTTTTAAAAATCGACGGGTTCCGAAGTTTTTTAGTGTATTTTTTGGTAATCTAACGTGATTAAAGCTATACACCTTTTCTGACCGTTTAAATGAGTGCAATTTTTTTATTATGTAAAGAAATTATTTAATTAAAGAATAAAATATTTCAAATTTGATAAGGAAGTTCATTTTTTTTGCTTTTAATACCACAGTAACACAGTTGATGGATGTTTTAATATTGATGCCTGATGCGTAAAATGTTCGCAATGGGTATTTTGCTGCATGACAGTTTTTAGGCATTTTATTAAAGATTTGGTTAAGAAATTGGTATTTTTCAGTTTTTGAAAAATTTAGGAAATATATAATTTTTTAGGCATTTTATTTATTTGTTGTTAAAAAATAGTTTTCTTTTAATTTTCTGGCAACGAAATATTCGAGAATGGGCTGACCTCTCGTCTATAACGCCCTGCTGCGTTAAATAATGGCACTGGCTCTAATTACAATAA
>JAQFZO010003391.1:0-10063 GCA_034695885.1 Geophilus flavus | reverse complement strand
TCTGACACTTAACCATAATTTTAGTCATTTTTGGCATTGTGTACCTAAGGGTGAATCAATAAACATTTAAATTAATTATGATTCATCGTAATATCATGTATTTCCATAGTTCAAATCGTCAAAACTGTCGTTATTTTGCAACATGACAAATTTCACAATATCTGAAAATTAGATTGAAAACGAGGAACTAATTTATGACGTTTATCAATATGGTTCATTGCATAAGCAAACACCTTTTCCTCAGTGAATTTATAACATATGCTTAGCTAGCTTAGGCTCTAACCATACCACTCCCTCTTGCAATCTCTTCAATCACCACCATGAATAAAAAAGTGTATGTTTTATTATCATTTTTCACAAAGCGTAATTTTTACACTCACTTTCACTTCGATTGATTTATGAAGACCCCTATTGAGAAAAGGATAAAAAGTAAAAAATGTAAATTACGGTAAGTATTATTCAGTATAATGACAAAATATTCTTTACTGACGCTTACTTGTTAAACCAACCATCCTTCTAGTTATTTTTGGCTTTTTCGCATAAGGATGAATCGATGACACTTTAAAATAAACATGATTCACATATATCACTTGTTTTCCTTAGTTTTAATTATTAATACCGTCACAATTTTGCAATTTGACAATTTTCACAGGAAACAGGAACAAATTTAGACTTTTTCAATATGGTATTGCATAAATTATCACCTTTTCCTCACTAGGTGCATTCGAAAATGAATTAAACAGGTTTAACTATGTTTAAACCGAAACAGGGTCTAAAGCTTATGGAAATCGAATGGTGAGAGATCTCACATTAGTTAGACCAGAGGTTAGACTGTCTGTTTTGACTCGTTTTGTTTCTCTCTAGTGGAAAATTTGAAAAACTTGAACCAAACCGTAATATCAAGAGTTCGATGTCGTGCGACATCACGCGATGTTGCGCAATGTCGTGCGATGTCTTGTGCAGTCACGCAGTGTCGCGCCACATGGTACGACATCGGGAAATATCGTACGACATTGTGAAATAGCGTACGACATCGTACGACAAAGCGCAATATCGGATGACATCGCATGCCATCGTAAGATAAGGCGCAATATCGTATGACGTCATACGAAATTGTACGACAATGCATGCCATCGTACGACATCACGCAATATCGTTTGCCATCGTACGCTATCACATGATATCGTACGACATCACATGCTGTCGTACGACAACACATGATATGGTACGACAACACATGATATGGTACGACAACACATGATATCGTACGACACCACATGATATCGTACGACATCATATGATATCGTACGACAACACATGATATCGTACGACAACACATGATATCGTACGACAACACATGATATCGTACGACAACACATGATATCGTACGACACCATATGATATCGTACGACATCACATGATATCGTACGACAACACATGATATCTAAGATAGCGTACGACAACACATGATATCTAAGATAGCGTACGACAACACATGATATCTGTGCAGATAGCGTACGATAACACATGATATCGTCCGACAACACATGACAACGTACGCCACCACATGATGTCGTACGACCGAACGACATAGCGTATGACATCGTATGATATAGTACGACATCGCGCAACATCTCATAATATCGTACGGCATCGCGCAACATCGCATAATGTCGTACGGCATCGCGCAACATCGAAGGGACGCCATGTTTTGGCAGCAGTTTACACAGAAATCATGTTTAACAGATTTTTAAACACTCTCCAAACAATGTTTAAGTTTAAGAGAGTTAAACAGGTTTTTCTGTTTAAATTCTACTCTTTAAACCTGTGGGTCAGGGGCTTACGGTACCTTAAGCCATACATCAATGAGTGAAATGAAATTTTTCAGCTCACAAAGATTCTTTACGAGAAAAGCGCAGGATGAGCGCTAGTTAAAACAAGTGTTTTTTCACTGGATTAAATTTTTTTAAACTCTTTTTAGGGTCAAATGTGCAGATTAGTGTGTAAATGAATAATTTACACTCCCTCGGAGTTAAACATTGCTTCTTACACCTGATACTGGTGTTTGAACGCACATTTGACGTTTATATTTGCATTTATGATGTTGCAAAACAGTGCCTAAAAGCTGTGCATAAAAAGGTGTTTGAATAGGGTCAACAGTTTACACCTACTGTATTTGCATGTATTATTTTTCCCAGTGTAGGCTTCAAGGTTAAGGAAAAGGTTGAAATTAGGAGTCGGGACCGGGATAAGACAGCTTCACTACACTACAATTTAGTGCAGTGGAGCTGACTTGACACTATTTAGTTGTTTTTTAACTGTAAATTTTCCATCATTTTCATAGTTTTGAGTCATTTTGGGTCAAAACTATGAAAGTAATGGAAAATTTATAGTTAAAATACAACTAAAAGACTAATAATCAAAATTTTTTGGGTCTGAAAACTGTGACGGGATTCCCGGGAAATTCATTAATTTCCCGGGATTATTCCCGGTCCGATTTACCCCCGGGAAACCCGGGATCCCGTTTGAGAAGCCCTAATTGCAAGGATTTGAAGAATTTTTGAACAATTTTCTGAAGATTTCTGGAGATTTTTGAAGATTTCTTCGACTTTTTGAAGATTTTTGAAGATTTTTCAATGAGTTTTGAACGAATTTTTGAAAAATTATGTGAAGATTTTTGGGATTTTAGAATTCACAAAATAGCAAAAGTTTTCCAAAAATCGTTCAAAACTCGTCAAAAAATTATTGAAAATCTTCAAAAAGTCTCGACTGCACCCTCTAGTGTAAACATAAGTGTGAAGCCAGCTTTAAAAACTGAAAAATATGCATGCATTTATGTTATGAAAATTGTAGAAATATGCTATTAAAATTTGCCAAAATGTGGATTTCTATACTGTCACGATTAACATAATGAGTTCGCGTTGATTTCATCCCTCGCCGAAGGACAAATTAAAACCAGTTGCTGCTCGTATGCCATTCGGAATCTCTGTCCGCCATTTCGAGCGACCTTAGAGGCCACTTCCGGTCGTTTTCGAAAACTAACATTTTCAGGATTTGGAGGTGAGGAGACGTAGTCGGTTCCCAGGAAATGTCGAGACCCGATACCAACCGGAAGTTGCATTCTTTCTCGTTCCACATTGTCGTGCATCACTTTACATTGAAAATAGCTTTCCTGCATAACAATCCGAATCGATGAGATCGCCATTCCGAGCGGCCTAAAACGCCACTTCCGGTCGAGTTGGGCACCTGAACTTTTATGGGCACGTAGGCATGGAGACCAGCTTGGTGCTTAGAAAATGTCGGGATCCAATACTAACCGGAAGCCGTATTTTTGCCCCTTCCTAATTGCTGTAAAATCAAAGAGTTTTGTGGTTTTTTTGCTTGATTTTTGTAATTTTTGGAGAATTTTTCAATTTTTTTGTGCATTTTAAAGAAATTTTTTCGTTTTTGTGAATTTTTTGTGAATTTTGGATTTTTTCGTGACTTTTTGTGAAATTTATTAATTTTTTAAGAAAGTTTTTGATTTTTTGTGAATTTTTTGGATTTTTTAAATTCATTTTAATTTTTTTTTTTTATAGTTTGTTGCTACTGTTGATGATTAGGTCGGACTTTTCGCACTTGGTTGGAAGATTCTGAAGCAGTATGTCGCGTATTGCTGGAATCAACAACAGGCTGTGAATGGGACACAAATTATACACATTCGCAAGTCGAAACTGCCAGTAATGAACTTGTAAAAATGTGAAATGTTGAAATATTTTATTATTGAAAAATTTGAAACCTTTTTCAAAAAAATGAACAAAAAGTGAAAAATTTTCAATGAAAAAGTGAATAATGTGGAAAAAATATTTAAAAAATTGAAAATTTGAATTAAAGTGAAAAAGTTTTACAGAAATGAAAAATTAGAAGAATTTTTCAGAAAACGAAATAACATTGAAAATGTTATTTGAAAATTTCAATAAAATTAGAAACAAAACTAAAAACTTTTCAATGAACAATTTCAAAAAAATGAAAATTAATTTTTATGATTAATTAATTAATTAAATGATTAAAAAACTTAAATTCGTATCTATTGTAATGTATTTTAGGTGTTAGTCAAAGGGTGCATTAACAACAACACGTCAAACAGCAGTATAGCGTGCATCAATAAAATTTAAAAAAAAATTACAAATAAGCGTATTAATTATTTCCACAAAAAATAATTTGCAAAAATTGCAGATTAAGAAAAAATTGCAAAAATTTACAAAAATTGCACAAAAATTGCAAAAATTCACAAACATTGCAAAATTGTACAAAAATTGCAAAAATTCACAAAAATTGTACAAAAATTGAATTATTTCTTCAAAATCAAAAAAAAAAAAATTATTTGGATTTCGTCACGAGCCTTGGAACAAAAATCTTCATCAACTCACACAGCCAATTTCTTATCGGTCTCAAAACCTGAACCGGTTCATCCCAATTAGTATCGGAAAGAACCTCCATCACTGCAACAAATCGATGCTCCAGCGATGAGTTTCGGAAACTCTCGAGTCTTCGTCACTTTTTCCCGGACACAATCGAATAAATTTCCGGCGAATTCCGACGATTCATCCTCGAGTAAGGTTGATAACCCTTTGGACACGAGCAACATTTCCGTCGTGTTTAACAATGGCAAAGCAAGACGAGGCGTTTTCGGGTGATCGTTGAAAATTTGGAGGAAAATCGAAGCAAAGTTTTTGATTTTTTCATCGTCACTGGATTTTAAGAAGCTGGTTAAAGCGGCGTTGGAATGTTTGACCACGTGGTCGATGGTGCCACCGATGGAGACGACGAGGCCGAGAAGGATGTGGTAGGATGTGGCGCGGAATATTCAAAATTCAAAATTTCTCAAAAGATTTTGCAGAAAATTCATAGTTTTGGAAAACTTGAAAATTTCTCTTAAAATTTTGCAAGAAATTCGTAATTTTCTAATAGTCAAATTTTGTAAAAAAAAAAAAAACATTCAAATTTTCTAAAAAAAATTCAAAATTTTCAGCAAATTTTAAAAAACTTAAATATTTTCAAAAAAATTATAGGTTTTTCAAAACATTTAAGATTCTCAAAAAATTCAGTTTTGCAAAAAATTTAAAATTTTTCAAAACGTTTTGCAAAAATATTATAATTTTCTAAACAAAAAATTCATAATTTTCAACAAATTTTAAAAAAATTAAATATTTTCCAAAAAATATCAGAAAACTTTGCATAAAATTCCAAAAAATTCAAAAGTTCTTACAAAATTTTTCAAAAAATGCAAAAATCTGAATGAATCTAGTTAATCAGTCTGAATCCAACTGAATCCTTTGAATCCAGTTAATCAGAAAGTCAAATTGGAAGGAAAATTCAATATCACGCGCCCTGTAATTTTCTACCTGTGCAGCAACACTAGGAAAATAGTTGCCGACAGTTTTCGTGAGGAATCGATTTTTTCTTGCGTTTGTTGTGCTAAATTCGTCATAATCGCTTTCGTGAGGTTCTCAGAAATTATTTTCCAAAAAATTAAAAAAGCCCAAAATTTTTTCTAAAAGTTCCCTAAATATTCAAAATCCTCCTAAAAATTCAAAATATATTCAAAAATTTTTCTAAATTCCCCCCAAATATCCAGGAAAATTACCTCAACTCCAAATACGACCTCACAATCGAACTAACAGCAAAATAATCAACCGTCATCAATACATCAATCCCATACGGAAACGTACTCTGCCTCCCCAAATTCTCCTGAAAAGCCGCCGACACTTGACCTCCCGATCAAAAACCACCACAATGATCAAAGTACTCGCAATTTTCATCACATAACTCTGCAAATCCTTCGGATCAAACGCCCGAGCAAATGCCCAACACACGTAACAAGCCGCATCACGGATCCTCGACCCCACAGAAAAATGTCCTCGTTGCTGATCGTACAAAAACGCCTTCAAAATCACATTAATCACGTGATTCAGGTTGTCCAACAACAATAAACCGCGACGACCGAGTTCCGCCAACGCCAGGCAACCCCCGTGCCAACTGTCGTCGCCCTCGCGCGAGTTGAAGAGTTCCAGAACCGATTTGACGACGTCATCGGCTAATTCTTTGGGTAAGCGGCCGGTGATTCGTCCGATTCCCTTCGCAGCTGACCATCGGACACATTCGTCTTTGTCTTTGAGGCCGTTTAGGAGTTGTTGGATGATTTCTTCCAGTTCTTCGGGTTTGGGCGATTCGCTCTGTCGTTGGTGGATGATGATTTCCGGTTGTGGGAGGTTGGTTACTAGGAGACGGTTGTCTCGTTGGTAACGCCAGGTGGCGATGCGGGGTTTGAGGAAGTTTAGGCCTGTACATAGAAAATTGAGTGAAATTTAATTTATAATTCATATACATATATTTTGGTTGAAATGTGCAGCGAGGGATCTGGGTTTTTATCATTTTTTGAAATGATTTTCGTCATTTTCCACACGAATCAAACAATAAAATTGTTTAATTTCCAGATCCAGCCCTGGAAATAGGTGAATTTCTTTATACTCACTTATTGAACCAGCTTTATATCGGGACATGTTTCCTCTGCTGTTGAATTCATCCAGGCAGCCAAATAATCGGAGATTAACATAATCAACAGGCATATAATCATGCGTTTAACTAAGTTGTTTCTGGTAATTCTGAAGTTTCTTAAGCTAAAAAAGTTTTCATACATATTATTTGTATATTATCAAACACTTTACTTCTATACTTACTGTCTCTCAGATAATAAATGATCCCTCCACTGTTCTGGAATGTCCTTTCGAATGTTGCACAGAAAGCAGTAAGGCATGATTTTTATTCAAAAATAGTGTTATTGAAGCCACGCCCGGAACCGATTCGATGCTCCATCAACCAATAGATGGCGCTGCGGTTGGCCGAAAACGCCGAATGGGATTGTGGGATTGAATGGTGGTACGGGGGCTGTAGATGAGCAAATTGTCTTTCGAGGAAATACCCGATCTGCCCGATTTCGCTGCCATAAACTTAGGACCCAATATATATTTATTGGGTCCTAGCATAAACCGAGCCGTACCTCAAATGCCGACCGGAATGGAAAAAGAAGAAGATAAGTTGTTAAGTTGGTAATACAAAGACTTTGCATCGCCACCAGTTTGATTTTTCACACACATTTTTATCAGAATAACAAAATTCTCACACCCATGTTTTTAACAAACTTTCCCGTTATTAATCCCACTTTTTATCTCGAGCGTCACTCGCTTTTTACGCCCTGAAAGTCGAAAAGGTTTGTCACGTGACTCGCACATGTTTGTTACGGACGAGAGTTGTAATGTGTTTTTTTTTTTTTTTTGCGTTTTAATCCGATTTCCGATTGGGATTTTGTGATTAATGAGTGTGAGTGGGATTTACGATCTTTTAATCGTGTGATACGAGTTTTGGGGGTTTCGAGGGAATTTAAAAATCGACATTCCATAATAACATGTACTATTGTACCGTAGTCGAGTGATTTCGACCTTTTTTGACTATTTTCTTTTATTTAGTTGTAAATTTGTTATTAAATATTTATTAATTTAATTTTTTTATGGACAAACGGGTGATTTGGTTATTCCAACGCCAGAAGTGTACGAAATCGATGGAGACTATGAACGCTTATATCCTTCCAATTATAAAATCCCGCGGCAGCTCATACACATGCAACGTAAATATTTTTTGATTTTTTTTCTTTAAATATGATAAAAATATAATTTTGATTTTTTTTTTCTTTTTTAAAATTTGATTTTAGCGTTTACGATGGAACAAGATATTCCCGATTACGATATGGACACGGAAGACGAGGAATGGGTTAACCAACAAGCGAAGAAAATGGATTTGACGGCGATACAGTTCGAGGAAATGATGGATCGGTTGGAAAAAGGCAGTGGACAACACGTAATCCATTTTTTTATTTTTGTATAAAAATTTTTATCGAAATGTTTGATTTTGATTTTTAATAATTTTATTTTTTTTATTTTTTATTTATTAGGTGGTTCAGTTGAAGGAAGCAAAAATGTTATTAAAAGAAGACGACGATTTGATCATAGCTGTTTATGATTATTGGTTGAACAAAAGGCTTAGAACAGTAAATTTTGATTTTTTGATGTTTTAAAAATGTGAAACTGATTTCTTTTTTAAAAAAATTTGTAGCAACATCCTCTGATACTCCAAGTGAAAACCGAAAAACGTGACGGGTCCACGAATAACAATCCATATGTGGCGTTTCGGAGGAGAACGGAAAAAATGCAAACTCGGAAGAATCGTAAAAACGACGAAGCTTCTTACGAGAAAATGCTCAAACTTAGACGCGATCTCAGTAGGGCTGTGTAAGTTTAGGGTTTAAAATTTTGATTTCTTGAAAGTCGATTTGATTTTAATTATTTTTATTCAATTTTAGGACGTTATTAGAAATGGTTAAACGCCGAGAAAAAACAAAACGCGAACATCTTCACTTGTCGGTTGAAGTTTTCGAAAAACGGTACCAAGCTGGCGATTTTAGTGGTCACTTATTAGCAGAATTGTCAGCTGTTAAACATCCGCGCCCAGTTTACGTTCCTGTACACCCTGTCAGCAGACCTGCTGATTGGCTCGCGAAGACGAACAGGGTAAAACATCACAAAAAAATTCAAAACAATTTTTTTCTCACACAATTTACTCAAATTTACTCAAAATTTATACAAAAAATTTCTTTTTTTAGAAAATTTACTTAAAAAAGAATTTTTCTAACACAATTAACAGAAAAAAGAATTTTTTTTTTAGATTAAATACAAAAAACATTTTTGTTCTTAGGCAATTTACTCAAAAAATAGTTTTTTCTAGAATATTAAAACAAAAAATATTTTTTTCGCCAAATTATTTTTCCCTGCAAAATTTGTTTCATTTTTTTTAGATAATTTACTGAAAACAGAATTTTATTTTAGAAGATTTACAAAAAATATTTTTTTAAGTAAATTTTACAAAAAAAAATGTTTCCCTTCAAAAACTGATGCAAAAAATATTTTTATACAAAATTTGCTTGAATTTCTTAATTTTTTCAGATAATTTACTTAAAACAGAATTTTCTTTCAGAAAATTTACAAAACAAAATAATTTTTTAGAAATTTTATTAGAAAAATTTTTTTTATTACAAATTTATCTTAATTTGTTATTTATTATTTTTCTTTCAGGAGGAAACTGGATTACCTAGGAAGAAAAGAGAATACAAGAAAAGAAAACATAAACAGGCTCAATCGATGGCACAAATGCAGAATATGTCCCCGTACCATGACGTGGATGCATACGGGGATACGATCAGTTCCGAAGACGATACCCTTTCACCTGTAATGATTTTATTCAATATTTTAATTCTGTATAAACATAAACTGATTCTATGAGTTAATCCAGGGTGTAACGCCTTCGGATCAGGAAGACGAAAGTGATCCTGACGGTCCCTTTGCCTTCAGGAGAAAGAAATCGTGTAATTACCACGCTGTAAGTGAAGAATATTATTATATATACATTAATTTTGTTAATTTTGAATTTTTTTTTCAAGCCCATCGTCGACACCGTGGGCAACTGGCCTTGGTGTTCGCACACGGAAGGTGGTTTTGGGGACAAAAGGTATCGATATTGTCTCACGTCCCTTTCTTTACCGCGGCCCCGGTGTATAGGTTTTGCCAGGCGGAGGATAGGGAGAGGAGGAAGGTGAGTTTTTGTCGTTTTTCGTCACCAGGTTGACGATTTTTGATCTTTTTTTTTGGTTTGATGATTTTTTGATGGTTTTTGATCATATTTAATCATTTTTCAATGGTTTTTGATGATTTATCATCAGTTTTTCATTATTTTTCATTATTTTTTTTTTTTGCTGATTTCAGATCGTTCTTCATTTTTTGATGATTTTTTTATCACTTCCTGATCATTTTTTATTATATCTTTATTTCTGATCATTTTTTGATGATTTTTGGTCATTTTTTAATTTCTGTTCGTTTTTTCGTCATGTTTTGATTTTTTTTGATCATTTTTCATCACTTTCTCATCATTTTTTTGATTTCTGATATTTTTTTTTTTTTTTTTGGCCAGGATCCTC
>JAQFZO010003390.1:0-10066 GCA_034695885.1 Geophilus flavus | reverse complement strand
TGGGTAAAAAAAAAAATTTTTTCCTTTAATTTTTTAATTTTATTTTCTTGCTTATTTTGACCTTTTAATGTGTGCTTTGATGCAACGATTTCCAAAGACGATTCGCCCTTGGAATAATGACTAATCGATTAAACAAGGGTGGAAAACAATTTTCTTCTTGGGCATACACAGACTGCAGTTCTGGTAACCGGTCGAAAATTTTTTTTTAGAGGCCAATAAAGTGCAAAACATAAACAACAAAAAAATTGAAAGGCGATGATAGTAATAATAACAATTCAAAAATATTAAAAATGAAAAATGAAAAAAAAAAAAAGTCATTTAACCCCTTTTCACAATTTTTTTCTGTTCTTTTTCAATTTCTTCTGTTTTTTCTTGAGTGGGGAAGGGGTATCGTGAGCTTGGAATTTAAAATTGTGTTTTTGGTTGTTATGCAATGAGTCCACACCTTCCATGTTGTAGTTAGTGTCTTCCTAAATGTCGATTTTTATTTTTGTTTTATTTTTATTTTTTTCTGTTACAAATTTTTCCAATTTTTTTTTTTATGGAAAAAATTATTAGGCCATCGATTGATCAATTGATAAAAAAAATGTCCTCTTTCAAACCCGATGTTTATAGATGTTAGTGGAAGTAGTGACGTAATCTTATGCTCAATTTAATTATTTTTTTCGGTTTTTCGATGATGTATGTTGATTTTGCACTTTGTGATTTATTTTTTATTGTTTTCGGTCAAATTAAGATGATTTTGTGTGCTCATAAGACAGTTTAGGGGATAAAGGGTTTAAATTGACTTGAAATTTAGGTATCGAGTGAATTAGGATATAAAGGAGTGTTTATTTTCATATTTTTTTCCGCGTAAATATTTTTTTCTCTTTATTTTGTTTGTGGGTGTGATGTTTGAGGTTTATTTAAGGATTTAAGCAAAGAAATTCTATTGGAAGAAAGAAAATAGACCTATATACTATAAAAATATATATAAATAAATATATATATATACGAATTTGGATGAAAAAAAAATGAAAAAATGGATATAAATTATAAAAAAAAATGGAATGAAAATAATTTAATAATTTGTGTAATTTATATAAGTTAATTAACTATTGGACAAAGAAAAATTTGTGTTTTTGAGATGACGAAAGGGGCCATTTTTTTGGCAGAAAATTTTTAAGTGCCTCCACGAAAAGTATTTCCTCTCAGTATCGATGATATGGTGACGTAATGGAGTTTGATCTCCGAAGAAAGCTAAAAAAACAGGTGTGGATCGAGTGTTAATCCTTTTGAAAACACTGTCGACAATTTTTATACTGGGCTGATTGATGATGTACGGAGAGTAGAACAGGAAACATCTTGGCGAATTTGTTTTCTGCATTTAGTTTTGTATATTTCTCAGTTTTTTGAATGAAAAAAAAAAAAGGAAACAAAACGGTCATTTTTCCCCTTCCGTTTTTATCTCCCATCTTTTCCACTTCCCATATATCATCAATGTTTGTTACACCAAAACGTGTCAATTTAAAAAGCAACGCTCAGCATTAGTTAGCGGTATAGTTTTTGCCAAAAATTCATACAACAAAAAAAAATAAATAAGAGGAATCGACGATGAAATTTTCAAGACAAAACTGAAGTGTGCATCATGTGGGGTTTGGAATATATCTTCGGGTGATTTTAAAATGAAAAAAATAAAAAATATAAAAAAAAAAAACAAAACAAAGTTTAAAAAAAATAATAATAAACTGAATTTAAAAAAATAAACGTCCACTTGAAGCCCTCTTCGAAGACAAAAGTGGAAAAAAATGAACTGATGTGATTTTATTTTATTTTTATTTTTTGGTTTTGTTTTTGTTTTTGTGTGTGTGTGTGCATCGCTTCGAAGAGCCAACTTGTAGATGAAGAAGAAGTTATGTAAAAAGAAATAAAACTTGAAAAAAGGATGAAGAAATTAGCAACTTAAAAATTTGTCAACTGACTATTCAAGTGGATAAAACTGCAAGCTGCTCCCTCCCTTTTTGGAACTGGATTTATGTGAATAATGTTTGGAGTTGAGTTGAAAAATGTAATTTTCGAATATAGATGTGTTTGAATTGTTTATGCAATGAATACATAGTTTATATAGAATTTTGGCACTTTTTTCCTGTGGGTGGGGATTTTTTTTTGTTCAAATTTTTCAGTTTTGACTTTGTTTTTAATTTATAGGAGTGTGTAGTATTAGGAAAAAAGGTATAAATGAGATGGGGAATATAAAATAGCAATTTTTCCAGGGTTTTTTTTTTATTTAGAGGAAAAAATGCTCTGAATTTAATTTTTTTTTCTTCAATTATTTCTTTTCCCTTCAATTTAATTATTATGGAGTCAGTCAGTAAAACACCCGTTTGTTTTACGTAGTCATCCATCCTCTGGGTTTATTTAAAAAATATTAAAAAGTGACATTTAAAAAGAAAAAAATGGGGATTTTAATTTTTTTGTTTAATTTTTGGATAGAAGTTAAAAATAAAATGAAAAAAAAATACGATCGAGATAGTGCAAAGTAAAAAATAATTGAATTATTTTTTTGTAGTTAAAACTGTGATAGTTTAATTTTTTTTTAAATTTTTGCTTATTGGGAGACGATATGAAAAAACAATTTTCACACAATACTGCTGTTAATTACTATTATTATCATTATAATTATTAGAAGTTGATAAATATAGTAAAACCATCCAAATATTGCTATGCTGGTAAATTTTGTGTCCATGTGTATGGATTTTGAAACTTTGATTTTGTCCAATTTTTTAAAATTTATTATCGAATAAAAGGGGAGGGGGATTATCCACGTTTTATAATAAATAAATAAAAATATCTTAACACATACACATCCCCCTTCATAAACATGAAATACTGTTGAATTCAGGGTTTGAATAGTATTGTAAGCATTGGGTAAAAAAAAAAATTTTTTCCTTTAATTTTTTAATTTTATTTTCTTGCTTATTTTGACCTTTTAATGTGTGCTTGTCTGTTATAAATGTGATTTTTCAAACATGTTCATCAGGGAAATAATATAAAAAAAATATTTTTTTGGGTTGTTAGGCCTAACGTGTTATAATTACACAGTTTTTTGTCTTTGTTGATGATTATGTTACTCTCCTGCCTATGCCTTACAATAACCCAGTAAAAAGGGAAAAAAAGTGAATTTTTTGTTTGTTTTACTTACTTTAACTTCCATTTATTGTTTTTGCATTAAAACTACATTTTTGCACACGAGTTTAGAAAAAAAAATTTGCTGTTAAACCAGACTTTGGCCCCTTAAATGGCTGTAAAACAGTAAGAGTACATTTTTACACTAACTAGATGGTTAAAACACTCGATTAAGTATTTAAGAGAAAACAAAATAGCATTTTAATATTATGAATAATAAAAAATAAAAGCAAACACTGGTTTTTCAGCCTAGCAATGAAATTTTTTGGTCCAATAACCTACTTCATTTCCTGTGCCTTTCTGATATTTGATTTTTTGAAATAAAAAAAAATAAAATAAAAAGGGAAAAAATTGAAATTGATACTGTGTAACTGCTATTCAGTTTTCCTCCCTGTGAACTTATACCATGACTGCTGGCTGTAGATAATGTGGCTTGCTTGAGAGTCTGACAAAACAAAACTAAACAAAATAATAAATAAATAAATAAATAAAATAAAATAATAAAGAGTGAAAACAAATGCGAAGAGCTGTAGGTGTTTGAATTTAAAACGAATCAAAAGATATTAGCATTCAGTTTGTGCACTTTTTTTTAAATTGAAAGCTAAACTTTTTTTCTTTTTTGTTTCTTATACATTTGTGTGTCTTACATTATTTGCTCATGATAATTTTTTTTTTCTTGCCTCAATTTATTTTTTTGAGTGATTTGATCAATGTTTGTGAATTGGTCAATTTTTCGGTTTTTTTTTTAATTTTAATTTTATGTAGCAGAATTGGCAGATTTATGTAATTGTAAAATATAAAGAAACAAAAAAATAATACAAACATATTTGATGTGTCAAATTGAAACGAATGTGAAAGTTGAAAAAAACTTAATTGTCGTGCTTGTACAGAATTAAAACTATTTTTGAAAGAAAAATAACAAAAAAAAATGTAAAAAGGATTTAGTAAATATTTAGAGGATTCTCTTTAGTGAACTATGTTAGATGTTATCCGCAATTTGTTTTCATTTTTTCCTTTCGTTGGACCACAGGAAATAACATCTAGCATGAATTCTTCGTAGAGGCAATTTTTTTTTTTAAACAAAAAATTTTTTAATTTTTTCTTTTTTCCTTAAAAAAGATAAAAAAATAGCAAGTTGTGTACAAATTATTCTGGAATAAGTAATTAATCCATATCAAAATAATTTTTATCTTGCGAATATATGCATAGAAACACTTAACGCCAAAATTTTATGGACAAATTTTTTTTTGACTGTTGATAAAACTAAAAAAAAAGTGTTTTGCCTTTATTCTTTATTTCTTCTCATATTTGTGTTGACTAGAGACAATTATAGGGGCATTTTTTTTTAAAGAAAGAAATACAAAAAAACGAAACTAAAATATAGAAGACTTATTTGTAATTTTATTTTTCTTTTAAAAATATTAGCACTTGTATAGTTTTGGGTTTGTGCAGGAAATTAAAGGAAAAAAAACGTAAATTATATGGAAGAATTTGGAAACTTGTACAGTCTTTTTTTCTTGAAGCAAATTCATGGGTTTTCTCGAGATTTATCAATTTTTCAGGGTTTTTTTTTATTTTTAAAATGTAGAGTTTTAAAATCAGTGGTTTATTTTCATTTGTTTGCTTGTGTTTTTTTCTGGTGGATAATAACTGGGTTTTAACGTTTATTTGATGTTCATTTTTTTTAAATTTTAACCGAAAAATTTGTCTTTGCCCCTTTTGCAATTTCAGTTTAATCTCACGAGGTTTCGTATTTACCACTTATTTTGCCCATTTATTATTATGTAACCAACTAGTTTTTAAACTTAATCCACTGTTAATTTATAATTTTTAACGATTTAGTTCCTTATGCAAATAAGATGTGGTGTAAAAATCGTATTTGAGCAATGAGTTATGGAAGACAATCTTTTTTTTTTTCTTCTTTCTTTTTTTTGGTTTTACAAAAATAAATTTTTATTACTGATTTTTTTTTAATTTAATTTAATTTAATTTCCGTTTAACTTTGTTTTTATTAGTTTTCTACGAATGGATATCGATATTCTTGAACGATTTATTTCTTATATTTTTAGTGATTAAGAGCTTGTGTGTGACAAATACAAAAAAAGTTTAGTTTTACTAAATGGCTTGGTGATATGAGACCTTAAAAAAATTAAAAAAGAAAAAAAAATCTGCCTCCCATACATTTTTTTTTGTTCCAGTGTAAATAATGAGTTGGCATCTTTAAAATAATGTCTTTGAATAAACCAGAATATCAAAGAGTTATTAATTTGTGCAGGTCATAAAGTTTATTTTATTACTACACACTGCTTTACATCACATACAGTACGAACACATTTATTGCTTCAAGTCACTCGCGTCAGTCTTCGTAGCGTCGTATTCGTAAACATGTGGCTGCACTAATTGTAGTAAGTCATCTATCGTTGATTTTTGGCGACTTAATTCATCGAAATCACGCCCGACAGTCCACAACGATTCCAGATCATACTGTTGTCGTTTTTCGGGAAGAAATATGTGTAGAACGATGTTGCCTGCATGAAGAATGAATTTTAAGGTAAGTGATGTTAAAAATTATGAAATTATTACCAAAATCCATCGTTTTCCATGCGTGGCAATTTTTTTTGCCGACTATGTCGACATACGGGTCACTTGGGTGTTTCTTTCGTTTGTGCTATTTGGGGAAAAACGTTGTGATGTGTGTTGACGGTTATATTTTATTTTAATTACCAATTTCCTTAAAAATTCCGACATGGCGATGGCATGTCGTGGGGAAATGACTGACACTAGGACTAAATGATTCACGTAATGAAGTTCGGGCGGGACGTGAATTACGCAGATATCTTTCGCTTTTTCTTGTCTGAGCACTTCGACCAAATCTTCTATATCGAATACACCTTTCTGCCCACCTGTATAAATGCATGTTACTTTTAATTTATAAAATTTTAATACATTTAACCTAAAATTCTTACGCTCTAAACTGCATCCTGCGAATTCATCTTCGTTTGTTTGATACACAGAAAACTCCGGTTCCTCGACGTCCTCGAATTGTTCCAGATGATTAATCTCGTCTGCATCTAAAATAACTTCGGCATTTTCGTCCGTGAAAACTTTAAACCTTTCTTTCAAGGATAAACTCAGAGCATCACGTGCCATTTTTTCCTTCTCTTCGTGGGACATCGGCTGTTTGACATCTTCCACGACGTCGTCTAACTTTGATCTCGAATCTGATGAATATTTATGATTCGTGTAATTTATATCGAGTCTGTTAATCTTAAAATATCTGGCACTGCATGTCGTGTAGAGTCTCCTCGCCGGGAACACGTTGAAAATTTGTTTACATTTTTGCGCTAGCAGCCTGCAACTCGCCATGTTTGTTTCTATTTACGCGACATCTGACGGCATTTTCGAGAAGTAGACATGTGTTGGCGTATCTTAGCAACGACGTCACGCACAACAAACAAACGAAGATGCATTCGAAGGATGCAGTTTAGAACGTAAGAAGTTTAGCTTAAATGTATTGAAATTTTATAAATTAAAAGGAAAACGGGATATCAAAATTTTTAAAGTTTAATGCATCAAATTTCTATTCAAATTGTAAGTATTTAAAGAGTAAAATCAGTAGAAATGTACATCTTGTTCATTCTGGTTTCACTTCTTATTTCAGTTTAATCCCTAATCAAAACACAGAAAAATGACCGAGCCTGGCATAAAACGAAAACTTTATCGTAAAATTACGGCCGATTTGACCCAAAATGAATGCATTTCTGCAATGTTGGAGTACATCTACTGCAAGCTCCCGAAATATTACCAAAAACTGGACCTAACTACCCAGGAAAAGGTGGGCAGATATTTAGAAGACCACAAACCATCAATTTTGGCCCTTCCCGGTGGAATTTTAGATCGAGAAGAAAAATTACTGTTGTTCCCGGCGAAGATCGAAGATTTTCACCTAGGCAAACTGCGAGTTACTACTTTGGCTGTGATCGTGCGGTATTTTGTACCCATCAATGGCGGCCCGCCTGATCCAAACAATTCCGTCTGGAAAACAAGATTAAAATTACTCGGCAACACGACCGCTCTTCATTATTTCATTCGTTTTTGGCGTTTGTGGTGCAAATATCTACATAACGAACAGATGAATCAATCGAGGGATGAATTTTTGACCGATTTTAACATGATCGAAATCGGGGTGCCAATTATGTTACCTGAGGAAGCTGCGGCTCCGATAATGAGCAAAATCGAACGTTTTCGTCGTTTCATCGACACTACGGAAGCGGAAAAGAGTCCGGGTGTATTGAGAAATGTTTTTAAATTTTATGGTCTCATTGCTGCTGAGTTGCGAGGTGAAGAGAGTCGTTTGGATCAGTTAATGCGCAAAAATCTCGGCCTCGATCGTGTATTGCTTTCGGCTATGAACCTTAATCAAATAAGTGGATAAGAAATTATTGTAGCAAAAAGAGAAAACTGAAAATAAATGGTATTTTAACCGACACTGAATGTTTTTTTTTTGGTATTTGTTTCGTGACTGCTGATGGAGAAAGATAGGGAGATTACACATTATAATGCGAAAAGTTCTACAAAGTGGCATCAGATGGCAACATGTCGCGGGTTTCACACTTTTCTCATGTTTTTACTGTCTCAAACATACAATTTTATAGCGTTTATATACCTGACGAATCAAGAAAAATTATGAATGCGAAATAATTATTGTAAACTAGTTGAGAGATTTACCACCATGCCTCGCGCGGCGGTCTATATTAGGCAAAAGCGAAGGCAAAAGCGTGAGTTCGCCTACGATTGGTCAGAGCCGTTGATCGTCACTGACTGGCGCGTAATATAAAATTTGTTGCTTTTCTTCACTTTATAATTAATCGATTAAAATTATCTTTTAATTGAACATTTGAGCATTAGTAAACAGATTTTGTACTATTGTTTTTTCTTAGTACAAAGTTTTTATTTACGATATTAAATTTGTTTTATTAAGTTGGAAGTTGGTACCACGTGGAAAACATTGGAAGTTGGTACCACGTGGAAAACATTGGAAGTTGGGACCGTAAGAAAATATTGGCAGTTGGTACCACGTGGAAAATATTTGAAGGTGGTACCATACGGAAAATATTGGCAGTTAATACCATGTGGAGAAGATTGGAATGTTGTACCATGCAGAGAATTGAGTTGGTACCATACGCAGAAGATTGGAAGTTGTACCATGCGGAGAAGATTGGAAGTTGGTACCATGCAGAAAATGTTGGAAGTTGGTACCATGCAGAAAATGTTGGAAGTTGGATGGAAAGTTGACTAGGCGTTTAGTTTACAATTTTCATTTAAAATTCTAAATGCATTTTAAAATTATTTCATATGAAACTATTAAGCATTTTCAAATTTCGTGACATAACCAGTGACGTAGCTCGCTACACAGTGTTTAAAAATAAAAAAATGTCCAAATTCACTCATTTTTCTCTCTCCTCTCATCGAAGTTAAAAAAAAGTGGATTTGCACTAGAACAATTTGAAAAACTAGTGGTATAGATATGTTTACCTGTATAAGATGAGACCGTGTTAGTTTGCTAGGTTGAACAAGATTAACTTTATTAAAACCGGAAGTCCCACTTAAATAAGATTACAAAAGATAAGACAAACACACTAAAAAAAAGTTTAATTGAATGAGTTTTAATGTACCAAGTTTTAATGTACCTAACTCAGTTAAACTATAAATTGGTTCACTCTACTTTAGATGGGTGGGTAATTTCAGTAGTCTACCTAGTTGTCCTCTTGCGAACTTTGACGTCGATTTTCGCATTGTTGCGCACATTTTTGTGCTCCGAGACCTGGATTTTTGGAATCGTCGTGAAGAGAGGATTCAGAAAAGACCCCACAACATATGATTGGGCTTTTTGCAAAATTGTACCGTCCTCTTCGGTCCTCTTCAACTTATATTTGGTGTGCGCCAATCAGGTGGCGCCCTCTTATAACCTGTTTACTAACTACATATCGTACTATATCGTAATAAAATCGCATTTAGGAACAAGTTTTGCAATAACTCGATTTACTCTTTCCGGTTGACATTTCAACACACCATCATTATGACAAAAATACAAATAAACATTGTCTAATGCAGGATATCATTAAAACTTAAAAATATACAACAACGTGAATTTATTTTATTCTATACAAATACAATTCTTCAAATAAGTAAAAAAAATCATTTCATTCAAGAAGGGCCTACATTACTAGGAAAACAAGGTTTAACTACAATTAAATTCTTTCTTATATGCTTCTTCTAAAACATTTCAAACCAAAGCCTTGAAAATAGAATGAACAGCTGTCATCGTTTCCGGGAAACTCAAATACAATTAAAATAAAATTAAAAATGTATAAATACATGAAAATAATAAAAACATTTGGCAACAATTTTTTACGTTTTCATTTCTTTAGGCACACAGTCAGTTTCATTCTAATATTCATCATAGAAAAAAAATAAAAAAATAATTAATAATCATCAATATACAAATATGTCAGTGATGGGAGACGGTTGCACGATGGTTTCTGCCGAGCGAAGATTTTACTGTGCTGTGTCCAGTAAGCATTATCAAAACTGTCGAGAGAACTCTGTGATGTGAAGTTTGCGGGGGCACTATAACCACTGGCGAATACTGCGAACTGTTTCTAATCTAAATAAGTTAATAAAGGAGTCGGATCTCTGCAAAGCGGCATAAATCGTAGTTTTAAAATCAGGGTCAATTGAGTGCGTTGTATAAAATGATTGTGATCATTTCGAAAACCACTTGCAGTGTTTCTTGCTCCATATCGGCCTGACCTCGTTTCACCGAGAAACGTTCGTCTCTCTGCGGACGCACTCGTGGTCTGCAGGAGGAATAAAAAATTTCAATTAAATTTTTCTCTGC